>WOVY01013909.1:0-74385 GCA_013436015.1 Rhipicephalus annulatus
CCCTTCACCAAAAGTGTGACCTAGGTAGTCGACTCCCACGCGTCTTAATTAGCACTTGTGGGCTTTCAAAGTTAGGCCAGCCTCGCCAAGCCTATTTAGAACCTCTCGCAGATGATTCACATACTCTGGCCAAGTAG
This sequence comes from Rhipicephalus annulatus, assembly GCA_013436015.1. NCBI lineage: Eukaryota > Metazoa > Arthropoda > Arachnida > Ixodida > Ixodidae > Rhipicephalus > Rhipicephalus annulatus. The sequence goes on from WOVY01013909.1 coordinate 138, forward strand.
TCGAGAACACTGCGATGTTGTCAAGATACTGTAGTGCGAACGCCTTTCCCGCTAGCACCTGATCCACAAGCGTCGAAAAGAAGAAAGAGGCAATTTTAAGACCGAATGGGAGAACCAAAGGTTGGAAGGTGTCAAAAGAAGTCGCAAAAACTGCCAATTCGCTCGCTCGTTATGTTTGCGACACTTGCCAGCACCCTCGCACTAAATCGAGCGTAGAGATGAACTTCGCTTTGCTGAGCTTTCATGATGATCTTTGATGTTTTGTAGCGCAAGGGTCATTTCACGGCCAAAGAGCGCCAGTTCATCTTACTAATGATGTGGACAATGATTGTGATAAGCGGCTGTATAAGGGCCATAAAATTCCTCGCAATAAGGCGGGTAAAAACATGCAAGTAATAAAATCATGACCATGCCGTGAAAGGTGTGTGTGATGTGAATAGATGGAAAAAGTTGGTGATAACAGAAATTGATGGTGAACATGTATGGTATTAGCACAAGTGCCTCATTCGTTCACACCCAAGCGTCCAAGGGCCGTGAGGCAAGTGCTTTGTTGAGTGTAGCCACCGCAGCGAAAGCCTCTCTGGAGAGGTCGCGCTACGTAATGCCCGGGTATATGATATGAAAACTACGAATTTCTTTTAAAAACGCTAACAATGATTTATGACTATACCGACGAACGTTGCAGGGTGTAAAGGTATATGTTGTCGGTAGAATAATGGAAAGTGTTGTTTTCTTAGAGTTTCAAACCGTTTGCACTGAATTAAAATGTAAAGAACTGTTGGTGCTTCACCACATCTGTCACACAATAGTGGATCGCCACCGGACAAAAATTATGTTTGTGTCGTTATGTGTGTCCTATCCTGAGCCTCGTTAATATTACCACTGCATGACGTGATTTTGATACTGGCGGCCAATGGCCAAGTTGTGGCTTAATAATGTGTAGTTTGTTTTGTGTGTGTCTATCCCACTAGCTCTGCCAGTATTCCCTGAACATTCGATTGAGAGACGGCTTCAGATCAAGGGCCGGGATTGATATAGGTGTTGTGGTAGTGCTTTCATGGACGGATGCAGCAAGCTGATCCGCCATCATGTTGCCTTGGATCTCACGCTGCCTGGCACCCAGAACACTACAACATGTTGTTTGAGGTGTAGAGTGTGCATAAAATGGAGTAAATTGAGACGAGGACAGGGTTTTTTTGTTTTTAAGGGTTTGCAGAGCCGTTACCACACTGAGGGAGTCCGTACAAAACTGCTTTTTGTATTTGTAATTGTTTGATATGTTTAGCCACCAGAAGTACCGTGTTAGCTTCCGATGTGAAGATACTTGTGCCGGGATGTAGAGAGCCAGCATCCGAAAAGGATGGGCCGACAGCAGCGTAGGACACAGAAGAGTTAGACTTGGAGGCATCTGTGAAGAACTCAGGACGTGCGTATTTGTGTTGAGGTTCCAAGAAGTATGTTCGGATATGGGCAGTAGGCGCATGTTTTGCAACTTCTAGGAAAGACACATCGCAGTCTATAGTCTACCACTGCCACGGTGGCGGGTATGCTACAGGAGCCATTAAACTGTGTTCAAGTGACACTCCAGTTTCCTTAGCTAGACCCTTCAGGCGAACTGAGAAGGGCTGCCTCATCGAATGCCTGTATTGAAACTGAATGGAGCTCGACAAATCATTAATAGTAGAGTATGCGGGGTGCTTCTTGTGTGCTTTAACCTTAAGGATATATACAAAGGACATGTAAGTTCTCTGCAGATGAACCGACCACTCATTTGACTCAACCTGAAGGCTTTCTACGGTGCTGGTGCAAAAAGCACCCGTAGACAGGCGGATGCCCAAATGGTGCACGGGGTCCAGCATCTTCAAAGCACTTTGAGCCGAAGACTGATAAACAACGGCCCCATAATCTAAGTGGGTGCGAGTGTGGCTTCTATACAGACTCATGAGACATTGCCAATGGCTGCTCCACGTAGTACATGACAACACTTTCAAAACATTCATGGCTTTTAAATATTTTGTTTTTAAATACTTGATGTGCGGTATGAAAATAACCTTGTTGTCCAAGATTAAGCCTAAGAATTTGTGTTCCGCAATAATAGACAGGCCTTGACTGTTCTGTTCAATGTCGGGTTCTGAGTGCATGTCTCCCTTTCGGGAGAACAAGACACACGTGCTTTTTTGTGGGCTCAGGCGGAATCCGTTTTCCTCTGCCCATTTGGAGACATTGTTTAAACCTAACTGAACCTGCCGCTCACACATTGGCAGGTTGCATGACCTAAAGCCAAGCTGTACGTGATCAACATATGTGTAATAGAACATGTTGTGGGGGATGGAGGAATTCATTTTGATAATAAAAAGTGTACAACTAAGTACACCACCTTGCGGTACTCCCGTTTCTTAAACAAATGTTTGAGAGAGAATACTGCCCACACGGACACGAAATGTCTGATTGGACAAGTAACTCTCGATTATGGAAAGCATTCTACCGCGCACACCCAGATGAGACAGGTCTCTTAATATGCCAAGACGTCATGTTGTGTCGTATGCCTTCTCGATATCGAGAAAAACAGAGAGGAAGTATTCTTTGTGGACGAAAGCGTCTCGGATCTCTCCCTCAACGCGCACCAGATGGTCGGTGGTGGATCAACCCTCTCGAAACCCGCACTGGAATTGTTCGAGCAAATTGTGTGTTTCGAGGAAATGTAAAAGTCGGCGGTTTATCATCTTTTCAAAGTTTCCAAAGGCAGCTTGTAAGCGCAATGGGTCTATAACTTGAAACTGAAATAGGGTACTTGCCCTGTCTCAAAATAGGGATAACGATAGCTTCTTTCCAGGAAGCGGGAATGGTGCCAGAAAGCCAGATAGCAATGTAAAGGGAGAGTAAAGTTTTTCGCATTTTGAGCGGCAGGTTTTTCAACATTTCATACGTGACACGGTCGTAGCCTGGGGGAGAAATACTGCAGGAGTTCAGAGATGTTTGTAGCTCAGCTAAGTTGAAAGGTTGGTTGAATGCCTCGTAATTTGTGCACTTGTATTCTAGTTTCTGCTTTTCTATCCTTGCTTTGTCTCTTGAAAAAGCTTCAGTATGGTGTGATGACCTTCACACCTGCTCGTAGTATGCACCGAGGAAGTTCGCCTGATCTTCCAGGCGGTCACCTTTTTGTTTACGAGTGGGAGTGAGTGTACTTGTCTTCCTGCTACCCTACCAACCATGTTCCAGGCTTTAGCCTCTTGTGTATATGAATTTATCCCTGATCAAAACTTGTGCCAGCTTTCTCTTCTGGCCTGCCGACGCGTTCTCCTGCCTTGAGACTTTATTATCTTAAAGCTGGCAAGGTTTTCGGCTGTCGGTGAATTCCGAAGCAACCTCCATGCCCTGTTCTGCTCCTTTCGCCATTCCGACACTCAGTGTTCCACCATGGGAAGCGTCGCTTGCCCGGCATACCAGATGTTTGCGGTATGCACTTGGCTGCTGCATCAGAAAGAAAAGCAGTGAAGTACTGCACAGCTTCATCTATGTTCAACCTACATATGTTGGTCCAACTTAAACGAGTGGTGTTGTTAAACGGTTCCGAGTCCGCTTTGTTTGTCTGCCATCTGGGAGCATGTGGAGGAACTTTTTCTAGAGGTGTACTTAGAATGATCGGGAAGTGATCACTTCCGAAAGGATTGTTGATCACTTTCCATTGAAGTAGAGGTACAAGCGATGGGGACACAATGCTGAGATCTATGCATGAGTAGGTTTTGTTGGCGAGGCTAAAGTATGTTGGCTTTTTCCTATTCAACAGACACGCACCCGAATAAAAGAGGAACTGTTCGATTAGACGACCTTGTGCGTCGCAACGAGAGTCGCACCATAGACCATTATGTGCATTCAAGTCCCCAAGGACCACATAAGGTTCTGGTAGTTCATGTATCAGTGACTGGAATTCGTGTTTTTAGAGACGGTACTGTGGAGGTAAGTAAAGAGAGCAGATGGTGACAAGTTTGTTCAAAAGAACTGCTCGAAGAGCCACTGCCTGAAGGAATGTTTGTAGCGGTAGATGTGTACATGCTAAGCCCTGATCAACTATAATGGCCACATCAGCAGATGACGCTACAGCGTCATTGCGGTCCTTTCTGAATATTACATAATGACGTAGAAAATTGGTGTTTTTGGAATTTAAGTCTGTCTCTTGTACACACAACACTTTTGGGGAATATTTTTGTAAGAGTTCCTGGATATCGTCGAGGTTTCTAAGCAGTGCTCTGGCGTTCCATTGTAATATTTGTGTATCCATTTTAATTGTAAATGACTGCTGTGTGTACTAAAGAAGTATTGCGTGAAGTCAAGAAGCCTTGTCAGGTCCTGTAACGATCGTTTTTGATTTTCTGGCGCGCTTCAAAAAGCCGTGCCTGTCCTTCGGCGCCGAAGACACCATTGGACTTGCTGCTGTGTCCATTACCTCGGACAAGGTGCTGGATGCCCACTCGCGGTTCACACGTGAAGGCACGGAGGTCTTAGGGCTATTTGTGAAGACAGAAGGCCCTGGGGCTTCAAGTCCGCAGCCGTGCAAGCCTTTTGATGGCGGAAGAGCCTGTGCTCCTTCCGCTGAGAGGGTGAATGGCGCTGCCGCTCGTCCACTTTGTGTGGTACGTGCGGGCGCCGCGGATTTTGGTGGCACCACTGCACGCTTTCGTGCCACCTCCGCGAACGAAGGACCGTGCATTAGTAGACGCTTGCGCGCCTCCCTAAATGAGATATTTTCGTTTACTTTCAGTGTGAGTACTTATTTTTCATGTTTCCATGTAGGGCATGTGTGAGAGTAAGCGGGGTGTCCACCATTGCAGTTCGCGCAGTGTGTAGTGGTTTCTTCACAACTGTCTGTGGCATGTTCGTGCAAACTACACTTTGCACCGGTTTCACGGCCGCGGCAGCTCGGAGAACCGTGGCTGAATCGCTGGCACTTAAAACAATGTCCGGGGTTGGGAATGTAGGGTTAGACCTTTAACTTCAAGTAGCCTGTTTCGATAGATTCTGGAAGTGTGCTTGTGCAAAATGTAAGAATGAGGTGCTTTGTAGGAGTTTCTTTGTTATGAAGCCTAATCTCAATTCTCTGTACATGCGTTACATGCTGTTTGTTCCAGTCCTCAAGTAGCTCACTTTCTGTCAGGTTAACTAGGTCTTGATTAGACACTACGCCTCGGGAACTGTTCAGGGAGTGGTGTGGTGTGATAGATACAGGTGTTGTTCCAAAATAGGTGAGTGTTGTGAGGTTTTTATACTGGGTATTGGTTTGGACTTCAAAAAAAAGGTCCCCGCTAGCCATACGTGTAGCCTGATATCTTGGACGTAGTGTATGGGTGAGGCATTTAGAAACGACAAACGGAGAAATTGTTCTTGCGTTCTTTTCTTGCGTTTCACAGTGGATCACATGGAAGTGCGGGAAAATTTCTTTCGGTTTTATGAATACATTCAGTGTTTCTTCGGTGCTCTTAAGAGGAGGGCGATCAGACAGTTTAGGAAATAAAAAAGAGGCCATAAAGTATACATAAATTCGGCAGCCGTGCCAGCCGTCCACCATAGAGCCCAACATGGGGACGCGGCAGCACAAGGCATGCCGGCGCCAGCTGTACAAAGCCACTATAACCCAATAATATGTGACCAAGAGAAAGCACATACACAAGGTTAACCCTTACTGCCTGGAAGATGGAAGTAACCAGAAGTGAGGAGATGGCAAGAAAGATTGGAAGAGAGAAAAGACGAAGATCAGGAGGGAGAAAAAGATTGGAAAAGGCGTCTGCCGATTTCCCTTGGGTCGGTCGGTCAGCCCAGGGGTGCCGTCTACGTGAAGCCGGGGCCAAAGGGGTGTGTTGCCTCTGCTGGGGGGCCTGAAAGGTCCAATCACCCGGCGTCGGCTCAACCCCCATGATCCCCTTTTCCCCGGAAACGGCAAAGCCACGCACGGCTAGGCGTTGAAGAGAGTCAACCCCCCCCCCCCCCCCCGCCGTTAGCTCGGGCCCATGGTGTCACTATACACCAAACGCCTACTTGCGCAGGCACCCCTGAGGGGTTGCTGAGCTTTAACAGGCAGTCTTCTACGTGCGGTAAAGAATACACTTTGGTAACAGTCAAGGAGTTAAGCTTACGGTAATCGATTCACGGCCGCGGTTTTTTACCGTGAGTTTCTACAATTATCATTTGAGACACGATGGTTCCTTTACCTTATTGAGGCACTTTAGGCGCCAGCACCTCATAGATTGGTTCTCTCATCAACCTTTCGTGGTGTTGTGAACATCTGTAGGCCTTACATCGCCTGCTGCTGTGCAACGTAGGTTGGTGAGCTTAAGCTATAAGCTCTATATCCTCAGTCGTCAGAGTGGTCTGACCGGGAACATCTGAAAATCTTTGTTTGTGCTCTGCTATCAAATCTTTCAAATCAGCCAGCTGACTTTCACTCAGAGCAACCCTATCTGCTGCCATATTAGGATTTCTCGGAAAGTCACGCAGGAAAAAATCGAAATAAGGGCATTTACTATTTCTGCCGATGTAAGACAACGCAGCTGCAATACCACAAGAATTTAGTTGCGGGGCACACCATCATCAAAAGATATTCATATCCTGACTTCATCACCGGCATGGGCCCCACAATGTCAACTAAGACTCGACGAAATGGCTCAGTGATTATAGGAACTGCAGTCATAGGTGCCTTCTGTTTCTTGTGTGGTCTGCCAGTTCGCTGTCAAACATCATAACTACAAATGAACTGCTCCACGTCTTTAGAACAGCCCCACCTGTAATAGTCACTTAGCAGTCTCGCTTTTGTTTTGGTAATACCGAGATGACCAGAGCAGCTTGCCAGGTGACAAAGTTCTAAAATATTTTCGCGGTACTTCAGTGGGACCACAATGCGGTTGGCGCTCACGCCGTTCTTGCCTTGAAACTCGCGGTACAAAAGGCCCTTTCAAAAAACGAACCACTATTTGCGCCCTGCTTTTCAAAACTTCGGTGGCATTTTCGCAAGGTTAAATCAGTTTTTTGTTCCTCGATCAACGTCGTTTAGTCGACGGAAGATAACACCTGAAAATCACTGATCGTGGCAGGAATGAAAAACGATGCCTGTTTGCCTTCTCTGTGGGCAGATTCATGCGCATCTGAGCTTGGATCACTGCTATTATCTCATTGACTGCGTTTTTGATTCGGGGCATTGACATTGCGTGACAGAGGCTCTTGGTGAGAGGCCGTTTTAGCCATCGACCTTGTGACAACCATTACCGGGTTTATATCAAGTGTGACGCCTGCATTCAGCAACTATTTTGCTGTTGTTTGATAGCAAATATGTTCACCGTGGCTTTACGCTATCCGATACTGCTGCTTAGGTTTTAATTTCATCAAACGCCCCTTTCAATGTTACTTTGCTACTGGTAAGCTCAGAGTGCCTTCTTCCAATGCTTGCCTCAAGCACACAATTACCCTTGAAATCACCAGTATTTACTGGAGAAGTGTGCACCACGTCATACGTTGCACCTGTGTCGAGCAAGGCTTTACATTTTCGGCCATTAACTTCCATGTATTGTAGGTAAGGCTGCAGAAAACCTTCACCCTGCGCCATAACGAATTGTATGGGCGATATTTTTGGAACGCGACACCCCGCGGCTACGTTTCCTGGTTTCTGAAACTTAAAGCATCCGATAGGCTTCTGCGCCTCGAAAGATTTGTTTACATATTAATCCAAAAATTCCTACTTTGTGGCATTGTTAACTTTCTCCAACTTTTTATAGTCTTTTTGTTCGGAGTAAGAGCCCCGTGGGCCTGGCGTGCTCCTTTCTGTGTCAAAAGAATGGTGTTTTGCGCAGTAGTCATCTGCATACTCTGCTGCCTTGCGAGCCGTCTTTAAATGTGGCTTATCGACAATCCAATCTCTCAATTTTTCAGAAAGCATCGAACCAAATTGTTCTAGGCAGAACTCCTGAAACATTTTAGCCTTGTCATGGAGCGCGTCCGCGCATTTTTGTCAATTTTTAGGAAGCTTGCTAGAGTGTACGTGAACTCTGAGTAGCTTTCGTTCGGCGTCCTAACAGATTTCCGAAACTTTCGCCGGAAAAAAATTCATGAGACATCTTGGACTTCGCTAACAAAGCCCTTTTTACGCCCTCGTAACATTCCAATTTTTAGATGCGGAATCATCTTATACTCGCGCCTTGTAGTGCGCCGTCCGCGCCGTCCGCACCGCTTCTCGAACATTCGACAGCTGACGCGCGCGCATGCGCCGTCGCGCCGTCGCCCACCATCTGTGCCGCGCGCGCTTCTCCTTCGAGAACATTCGACAGCTGACAGCGCATGCGCCGTCGCGCCGTCGCCATCTTTGCCGCGCGCGCGCTTCTCCTTCGAGAACATTCAACAGCTGACAGTGCATGCGCCGTCGCGCTGTATATATACTCAAGGTCGGCGCTCGCTCGCTCAGTTGCCGCTCGTCGGTTGGTTTGTACGGCGCGTCGACGTCCAAGGTCGCGGTGAAATGAATTCCAACGAATCGACAAACACAATGATCGACGTCCCTTCGACCAGCGCCGTCCTTTCGCATACGTGTGTACGTGTTCACTCATTTAACACCCCCTCCTACAACCACGTTAACCAATTTAGCCATCGACCCAAGTAAGTCGCAATTTAACACCCCATTTCACAACCACGTTAACCAATTTAGCCATCGACCCAAGTAAGTCGCACTTTAACACCCCGTTAACCAATTATATGCTCCGCATCCTCCTCAGTGTTCCCCCGAGGGAAGCTGCGGGCAATTTATTTTGGCATTTAAACTCGCTAGAATTTGTGCTGCTTCTGCCGGCAACAAACTGAGAAGTATTGGAGGCCAGAGTATCAGCTCAAAGCCCATTCTTGTGCAAGTGCGCTGAAAGTTTGTCAAAACGATCCCGAATTCACTACCAATAACGAAGGGCTGAAGAAAGCCTCTCATGTCATAACTGACAGGTCTCGGCTCTGCCTCAGTGGCCAGAGCTCTCTTTAGCTGCTCTAATTGGCGTTGTTTTAGTCCCTCCTCTCTTTTTCTAATTTTGCGTTTCCTTTGCACTTCATTAACTGCTTCAGCGATTTCGTCGGCACCCGGCCCACAAACTTCAATTTTGTTGCCCACAATTTCGTGTTTCCGAATATCTTTGCTAACTTCTAAACCAAGCTCATATGCTACGGCGAACAAATCTACTTTTAGCAAACTATTCAAATCCATGTTCGCAACCGTAACTGTGGCAAACGTCCTTTACAGCCGCCTTTCCTATTTCCCTGACTAGAATTTATAACACCCGGCCTACTAGAGTACAAAGCCAAAACCTCACCGACTACTGCCGCAGAGCTGCCGAGGGTCCGGCATCCCACCGCTGCTACCAGCTGTTACGTTTGGTCGAGGCTGGCTCCAAGCCGGGAAAGGAAGACGCCGTGAGAAGAAAAAACGTACATTTCAATGCGGCATACTTGCCGTAAAAAAGGTGTACAGGGTCTTCCACTCTTAGTACGAACACCGCGCTGCGTGGCTTCACTCCGCGGGGCTCCAACGCTAGCGGTGCGGAGGAAGGAAAAACTAAGGAGAGGCCCTATCCTATCATAATGCATTGCGAGAAGTGTGGCGGAAGTGACGTCAAACTTATGGGGCAACTAAACCGGCATGGGGCAAACAAAACAGCTGACGCTACACGGCGTGCTCTCAGCGCTGTTTCGCTTCTATAGTTCCGGCGTTAACTAAACGCGTATTGTATGGTTTGCATGCACTAAAATGTTGCTAGCACACCTTTCCCAGACTGTTCGTGTGTCGGAAGCCCAAGTGCGGTGTGCTGAAATACTTCGTGCAGTGTTTTTGCGCAACGGCACGGAAAGCACCGGTACGTGTCGTAATGAAAATCGTGCAGCCCGTGCATCATCGTATTCGAACTCACCCGGCAGTGACTTACGCATTCTGCTCAACGCAAGGCCCCTTTTCTCTCTCTCTCTCTCTTAGCCAGATTTACTGATCTGCGGGCCGATTAGCAGCTCTTTTCTCGCATATAGTGTCAGCGTGGCAATGCACGATTTTGAGAGCTTGCTTCGTAGATTTTTCGTGCAACGCCAGCCTAGCAGTTGACGTACTTCACGCTGGTGAGAAGGCACAGCTGTATTGTATACGTGATCGTGCACGTAAAGTGTGTATTTCCAGTGCGCACACAACTAACACGCAGCGAGCGCACACGGTACAATGTATACACACTTAGTTCGGTAACAAGAAAAGTTTATTGTCCTTCCGCATGAACGACACAGCTTCTAAAAACGTGACACGATGCACACAACAGTAAAAACGAAAGTTCACGTGTGCTTTCAGTTGACACAATGAGTAAGATCCAACACAGCGTACAGCTGAAAGCTCCGCATGCAAATGGCATCAACAGTGAAGCGAACATACGTGAAAAGTGCCACCAGGTAGATTCGGTGGTGCAAGCGATTCGCACTACAGCTGGGCATCGCACAGCTTTTCTAAAAAAAAACACGCAAAAGAAGTAGCACTCGTGGATTGACTCGCTGCCGGCAGAGAACACCGCTTCCAAGGCCGCTGCGGCGGCTGCTCGCCGGAAATAGCGAAGTGTTTACCTGCTTCTCCGCTAGGAGGTGCGGGTGTTTGCGATGCGGCGGCTTCACGAATATGACGTCATGGCCTCTCCTATATTTTTCGTTTCTTCATGGGCCACGCATCGAAGCTTACCGACGCAGGCGCACTAGAGCGCGGTGACGGGGCTTCGTTTCGATTGAAAGCGCGGGAGCGCCCCGTGCCTGTTTTGCCGTGGAGCAAACTTAAAGCACCTGAGAAACCACGAATGTTTCAGGAAAGCGGGCTTAGCTCAGCACCACGTGTTGTGTAGTTACGGTGATTTTGAGAAGTGGGTGATCCTTCTTGTTTCAGTATTACGATTCCAGCTTATTGTATACATTGTTGAAAGCTCTACAGTATTTATTTTGCTTGGTTTTTGGCGTTTTAGTCCGCGAAAAAGCTTCGCCACTTAGCGGTGCTCTCGAAGTGTCTACCACCAGGAAATATTTACCATGGCCTGAAATACGTGCGAATGGGCAATGTCTCATTTTCTGTCCATAGAAATATAGAAACACCATATAAATATTCATTCGCTGACGTTGGTTTTCGGGTCATTTTCTTTTTTTAAAGATGTGAACATCAGGTAACATTGGGATGTTTAGAGTAGCATTCAGGCACAATCGCCCTACTCTTCGCAGACCTGAATTTGGCCTCTTTTACCTGCTAGCTGTGTTATTATACAAATAGCTTCGTATTCTCCAGCCATCTACCTTTTTATTGAAAAACGGGGGCCCCACTCTTTTCTACTTTAACACGTAATGCATCGCAACATGCCTGCGCGTGTAATGATGCTGTGGTAACTACTTAAATGCCCGACTGTTTGATAGCAGCTTGTATTTTTTTTTTGAGGTTCACATCATCCGGAGTCTCCTCTTTTCTACCCCCTAGCTCAACGCAAGAAATGCAACAATAATGAGTTCTCTGTAAGTGATAAAATCTCAAGTACGACGTCAGCGCCTTGACGTTCTTCACCTCCTCTTTCGTACTTTAGTACCCTATCTCCTGATTTAATTTCATTCTTCCGTGGACTCAGCTGACAAGCCTTACACGACCCAAAGAGCACATGCATATGTGGGGTATTATTTCCGGGGAGTGTCTTACGTGACATCTCCATAAGTTTAACATGATATTTTTGTACCATATATTGCAATATTCTTGGGCCCCTGCTGAAGTAGCCTGCCGACTCACACGCATACACGTTACCAAAACCTAAGCCTCTCATAGGAACACAAACAAGGAAATTGACAGGACGACGTGAGCATCTGCGGTGTCCAGTTCATTTTTTTCCACCTTGATTGTTTTTGCACGGGCAAAAAAAAAGAAAACCCAGCCAAAACTTTCTGCTCAGCCGTCCGTCGGGCCTTCCAAGATAAGCCTGAGTGGGTCCGTTGCGGTTCGAATGGGCATCACACATTCTCATCTCCTGGCGATTAGCATACAAGGATGACATGATTACCCAGTTATCTGTGCCGTCTGCCTGATTAAAAAACTGCATAAGCTCAAGTCGCAAGATGCTCTTTTACTCAGAGTATTTTTATTGACTGGCCTAACATCATGCCATTGCCGCTTAAAGACTGGAACTCCTTGTCAGAATTGAAAGCCGTTGCACGGTAGACGTCGAATCTGGGCTCTTAGACGACGTGCTGCTCCCATATCTCGTTGGGGGACCATTCCCAGAGAAGAATTTCAGCCTCCATCACAATGGCTTCACTATACATAATTTTAAAAAATTGCTCAGCATTTAAAGAGTTGTGACATGGCAGTTCTTGAGTGGCCTCTACAGCCGCCTGACTAAAACATCATTGAAAATGCGTGGAGGAACGTGAAGCTAGTGCTCGTCCACCACCAACTCCACCGCACTTAGGGCCATTGTCCAAGGGGAGTGAGAGCAAAGCAGAGCCAACACAAGTATTTGTCCGTCCCCATACAGCAGCCTCCCCAATAGAAAGAATGCGGCTATTAGAGCTGGAGGAATACCTACCAGCTACTGATAGTTTCTAACTTTGGTATATGCAGCACACAACCAATGAACTTGGTATCTTACTGTCTGCAAACTTCTTAACGTTTTTTGAACTGTACAGCAATAATAAAATGCTTCAGAAAAGTACGCAGAAACAAATGTCTTACATTTATGAATCTCGATACTTGCAGATTGTGCAGAGCCGTCAAAAGGCCCCGCTGCGGTAACTTACTGGTTGAAAGCTCAGCTAAAATTAGTCAGGAGACGCAAGTGAGACCACGGCAGCACGTGTCGTGTTTAAAGCGGGGCAAATGCAGAAACACAATTGCGCACCTAATTTCAGGCCACGGTAAATATTTTCTGGTAATATAAACTTCTCAGAGCACCACTCAGTGGCTAAATTCTTTCACGCACTAAAACACCACAAACCAAGCAAAATCGACACTCAAGAGTTTGAAACAATGTATACATTAAACCGGTGTTCTGGTACTGAAACAAGAGGGATCACGCACGTCTTAAATGTCGTGACTATAAAACATGCTGCGCCAAGCTGAGCCCGCTTTCCTGCAACGTTAGTGGTTTCTCAGGTGCTTTAAGTTTGCTTCACGGCAAAACAGGTACGGCACGCCCCCGCGCTTTCAATCGAAACGAAGTTCCGCCTCTAGGCTCTTGTGCGCCTGTGTCAATAAGCATCGGTGCGCGGCAGCCCCGCTAGCGCTGGCGCCCCACGGAGCGAAGCCACGCAGCGGCGTGTTCGTACTAAGAGTGAACGACCCTGTACATGTACAAAAGAATCACCCACGGCGCGGTGCGTAGTCGATTATAAAGGCACGCCGTGAACGAAGGGGGTGGGGACGCACGTCAAGGCACATGCACGATAACAGATTATTGTCCAGAGCAGATTAACCAGACTTTGGTGCTGGCTGATAAGCGGCGAATAGTGCGTAACGCAACAGTGTGAGGACGGTGATGGTAAATCGGCATCCATGGAAGATTTCTCAACGATTCCGGCAAAGATGCCTAGCGAAGACGAAGTTGAATATGAGGAAGATGACGCGTGTGGGATGCATGGAGGTTTAGCAAATGGTAAAGGCGCCGAGCTCAGAACAGGGCATGTCATGTGAAACTTATATGACGTGGACTAGATGATGAGTGGTTTTTGGTGGCGGAAGGGCCAATTGATAGCCAAAGAGCACCATTTCAAAAGCCTAGATATATGAACAATGACATGACGCGTGGTTGTAAAAGGGTTTGAAAATTCCTCGCGCTTACGCGCGTAAAAACATAGAAGCATTAAAACCATGACATTGACGTGAAATATGTGCAATAATACTAAATGACGAGACGTCGTGATAGTGTGACAGTGATGGAGATGCAGCCACTGTGGCAGCAACCTCTCTGCCTGGGTATATGACACTAAAAGTACGTACATCTGTTAAAAATGCCAGCAATGATTTATGAGGAAAAGGGAGTTTGCTACCGATGAACATTGATGGGTGCCAGGGTATCTGTTGCACCTTGCAACTTTTTTCCGAGAGAATCTAAATTACTGCATTCTTTATTCTTTATTATTTATTCGAAGTATACCTGCAGCGCCCGAAGGCGTTATAGCAGGGGGGTTACAGATTCAAAAGAAACAAATTTTCATTTACAGCAGACACTTGTACACTTGTTAGCCCATTCTACTCATGTATTGTTCTGACAAAAAAAGAATTTGCAAAAATTCCAGTCCTGGGACGGTATTCCCTCAGTTTAAAAGGATGATCAATTCGATTTGACAAATATTACGGCGCCTGTAAATACATATCCTTATTGATTCCAGTTTTATTATTAAATATTACATATAAAAGTTTAATCGCAATTTTCTTCTACGCGAGGAAAGCAGCTCCCAATTCAATTCTTGTTTCATAGCAGTAGAGCTTTCCCGCCATTGATACCGTCCCAGAACGAACCTTGCCGCCCTGTTCTGTATTTTTTCTATCTTATCACTAAGATATACCTGCGCCGGATCCCACACAGCGCAGGCGTACTCTAAGACTGGTCGTACACACGTCAAATACGCACATTCTTTAAGTCGCTGATGCGAACATTGTAAGTTACGCTGAATAAAATTTAACACCCTCGCAGCTTTCGCGACAACATAATCAACATGTACATTCCATGAACAGTCAGAAGAAAAGAACACACCCAGGTATTTGTAAGTTGTCTTTGTGTAACTGGCACACCAATTATACAATTTCTAAATTCGATCTTCTTTGTCTTCTTTGAAAAACAAAGGTTAATGCACTTATTAAAATTTAAAGACATTTTCCACGTTGTACACCAGTCATGAATACGCACCAAGTCATTTTGAAGTTGGGAGGAATCCTGCTCACTCTTAATTTTCCGGTAGACTATGCAGTCATCGGCAAAAAGCCGGATAGATGATCAGATACCAACCGAGATATCATTGATATAAATTAAAAACAACAAAGGACCCAAAACGGCACCCTGTGGCACACCCTATGTCAAGTCAACATAACTGGATGCTTTTCCATTCATAACAACACATTGGCGACGATGCTTTAAATAATTTTCTATCTAGATTATCACATTCAGGTCTAAATTAAATAACTTAAGTTTTTGCAAAAGGAGCGCATGCAAACCAAATCAAAAGCTTTTTGGAGGTCAAGAAAAATACAGTCAATTTGCCCATTTTCGTCAATCCTAGAGGATAAATCATGATAAAATTCAACCAGCTGCGTGGTACAAGATAGTCCTTCACGGAGTCCATGCTGATTTTCTATTAACAATTTGTGGTGCGTTATATGACGCATTATTTCCTTGTACAAGATGTGCTCAAGTACTTTGCAGGCAATTGATGTTAATGAAATTGGTCTATGGTTGACAGCTTCCTTTTTGGGTCCACCTTTGTGGATCGGCACAACGTGGGCCATCTTCCAGTCATCTGGTAAGACACCAGTAGATAAAGACTTCGAGTAAATTAAATGAAGATACATGGAAACAGAAGAAGCACAATGTTTGTAAACACGCCGAGGAATGCCGTCAGGACCATTCGCTTTTGTTTCATCAAGATTACTGAGAAAGGCTTGAATGCCGTCCACGCTAAGCTCAATAGGCTGCATTAAGGGTACGGGATATGCACTTGGGATATCACAGCATTCATCAGTCTTTGGCGAAAATGCAGAGCGAAAATATTCATTAAGGCAGTTCGCCTTGTCTATATCTTCCGAGAACACTTGATTATTATATTGGATTTCGTTAATACCGGTTACATCCGACCCGCAACGTTTTAAGTACCGCCAGAACATTTTAGGATTTGTTTTCATTTCTTCATTTAGCCTATTTAAGTAGCCCGCCTTCGCGTTTTTGCCATGACTTTGTATTCACGCGTTGTCACAGAACGAGCGCTAAAAAAGAGCGCGCCGCCAAATCCTTGCGACAACGGGCGGGAGAAACGCCGCGAGGTAAAAAGAAAAAAAAAGAAAGCAAACATGCAAGGCTCCCGGGCGCGCGCTCTCCCCGCAGGAGCATGGCTTCGCAGACGAACCTCCTCACCCCACATCGGCGGCCCAGCAAGGCCGTGATTTTTCTAGAACGAAGGAGGCGGGGTCAGACCGAGTGAATCATCCTCCGGAGAGGGCATTCCAACCGTCTCGCCCTCTTCCCAGCCTTCGCTGCGCATCGCGCCGACGAAATGAGGAGAACGTTCTGGAAGGTCGCGCGGAAGGTATTTAATCGAGCGGCCGAGACGAGAAATCAGGAGGAGACGGAAGTTAACGCCAGAGCGCGTAGGGAATCCGCCGTGTAGTCGGCGAAGGGTTTTGGTCCGTAGGGACGAGGCCGGAGATGAAGAGGATTTACACCTGAGGGGTGACGACTCGGGCTACCGGCAAGAGTGTGTGTTTACCGATATCGAGCGAAGACGCGGGCAACAGCTGCGTGTGTGAAGCCGACGTGTTCCGGCGAAGAAGTTGAAGTTTGAAGAGTGGCCAATTGAAGACGGGAGGTTTCCTGGAAGAGAAACTTCGAGGGCTGCGGAACGACAACAACGCTGGACTTTGAGTGAGTGATTCTCGGAAGAGTATCATCTAGACTTTGGTTCCAAGAACTTTGGACTGGATAGGTTTTCTATCTCTTTAGTCTTTAAGTGTCTTGGTTGTTCAATGCATGCGACTGCATTGTAGTGCGTATCGTTGTCTGTGTCCGTAGTTTTGAGTGTGGCTGATTGTACCATGTAGTACGTTGTTTGATTGGTGACGTATTGTATGTAACTATTGTGGAGTGTGCATCTTTGTGTATTGTTTTCGATCTGCCATTATTGAGAATATAATTTGTTTGTTTATCAACTCTCGGCTCTGACTTGTTCTTTGGGCCACAGCCGGCGTCCGCTGGCGCGCCAAAAAGGACCACTTCAAAATTGTCCACGCTTTCGTGGTGCGGTTCGGGGGGCCGATACTTCGGCTCTTGGAATTAGCCCGGCGATCGCCTCCCTAATAACGGGACAGGTGTGACAATTAATCTGGCGTCCGCGATACAGGACTTTTTGGTTCACAGTGTGTCCAAAGTAGTGAGAAAGAGCCTCGAGTTGTTGATAGTGCTATCGGAACGATTTTGTGTGTTGTTCAGTGTTCTCGTTAACGAGTGCAGGGGAGTGTTCCGATAGACTGATTTAGGCAGATACTTTTTGCACGCGGCAAGGTTTTATTTGCGAGTTGCGAGACACAATGGATCTCGAAAAGTTAGTTGCGCTTGGTGAGAGGATGGGTCTTTCTGGCGCCGAACTACGGAAGTGGGTCACCCAGAAGGAAAAAGAAGAAAAAGAGAGAGCCAAGGAAGAAAAAGCAGCTGAGTTGGAACGAGAGAGGTTGGCAGCTGAGAGGGCGAAGGAAGAAAGAGAGCAACAATTGAAGTTGGAGTTGGAGAGAGAAAAGCTTGCAGCTGAAAGGGCGAAAGAAGAAAGAGAGCAGCAATTGAAGTTGGAGCTGGAGAGAGAAAAGTTGGCAGCCGAAAGGGCGAGAGAAGAAAGAGAAGCGGAGATGGCTGAAAGGGAACGGCAGCGGCAGCACGAGATGGAACTCGAGCGGCTCCGTTTGCAACAGCGAAGCGAAACTCCCGTCCAAGCTAGAGTTGAAAGCAGCGAACGGGAAGATCACGGCTTCCGCTTGAACCCAAGCAAGCTGCTCGTAGCGTTTGATGAAAGGAAGGACGACCTAGACGCGTACCTCCACAGATTTGAGACGATTGCGAGGAGCCAGAATTGGCCGGAACAGCAATGGGCAACTGCTTTGAGTACCTGCTTGAGTGGTGAAGCGCTCAGTGTGTACGGTAGGCTGACGCCGACCGATGCAGCCAACTACGCAAAGGTGAAAGCGGCTTTGTTGAAGCGATTTAGATTCACTGTGGAAGGATTCCTGGACAGATTTCGGACAGGAAAGCCAGCTGATGGTGAGACGGCTACGTAGTATGCCGCCCGACTTTGCCATTATTTCGACAGATGGATTGAACTTTCAGGGACAGCGCAGGAGTACGATGAGCTTAGAGAGCTGCTAATTAGAGAACAATTTCTTACTAGTTGTCACCCAAGCCTGTCACTGTACTTGAAAGAGAGGAAGGCTGACTCACTTGAAGACATGCTTGAATTGGCTGATCAATTCTTGGAAGCGCAGGGTGGCACTAATTTGGCCAAGGTCAAGAAGGAGTGTCCTGATCATTCGAAGAAATTGGTTCCCGAAGAAAAGAAGCGTGCACCAGAGAGCATTCCGCGGTGTTTTTTGTGCAACCGAGTGGGTCATCGCGCGAAAAACTGTCGAACGATCTTTACGAGCCCTACGGTAGTGAAATGTTTTAAGTGTGGTCAGACTGGGCACAAAGCCGATGCTTGTCGGAACGGAGTGAGTCAAACTCACCAGGTATCCTGTGTTCAAGCGGCACCGAAATCTGATAATAATGCCGTCACTGATGGATTCGTAGAGTTGAAAAACGGGGAGAAAATTCCTATTGTGGGTGCTGTAATGTCAAAACAGCCAAACGGTGTTATGAAAGGAATGCCAACGCTGCCTGGAAAAGTTGCGGGCAAAAAGATTACGGTGTTAAGAGATACCGGCAGTTCCACTGTTATCGTGCGGAGAAATTTGGTACGGGAAGGTGAGTTAACAGGCAAAACGAAACCGGTTTGCCTAATTGACCGTACCGTTCGAATACTTCCCGAAGCAGAGATTGAGGTGGAAACCCCGTACTTCAGCGGGAAAGTAACCGCTCTGTGTATGACGACCCCCCTTTACGACCTTGTCATCGGAAACATCGATGGGGCGCGAGGGCCGAATGATCCCGAATGTTTGGGAGAAGACCCGAAGATAGAGCCCTCGCCAACACAGCGGCCGCGAGATACAAGGGAGGAGCATCTCGTGACGGATCTCATTAGAGCCCAAGGTGAAGCTGCGGCGCAAGAGACAGCGAAGGAGAAGACGATCGTGTCGAATAAGTTCACGGGCCCAGCAACCGGACCTACGTCGGCACGACCTCAACCGACAGACAGTGTAAAGGAGACGGTGTTGGCCAGCCGGGCAAAATGTAGAGGCATTATCAAGCGGGTAAATAAACAGACAGGACCCGTCGAATGTAATGACGCATTAACGGTGTCAGAAGAGACAACGATGGCTGAGACGACGCCTCAGATATCGTCGTTGGAAAGGGCTCGCCGAAAAAGAACGTGGAAGCACAAGAAGAGATCGAGCGAGCACCGCAAAAAGGGGCGCAAGCGCTGTTCGAAGTATTCAGGATAAGTGCTGAGGTCGAATCAGAATGTGTTTGGCAGTGTTGAGTGCCATATGTTGTGTTAACGTTGTGTTATCCTGTGTCACAAGTGTCAAAGTGTTGTGCGATGATGTGATGTATAGTGTTGTATAATTGTTGTATAGACAGAACTTTGTACGTTTGTATTGTTTGGAATGTGTGATGAAGTGTTGTAGGCATGTACCTGTGGCTATATTTCATGTGTTGTGGAATTGAACTACAATGTACGATTGTATTGAGCGATCTATTGCGAATGTGACGTGACATGAGCGACGGACTATGTTACAGTCTGTGAGAGTGTGTGGTGACTTTTCGCGCTCGTTTGTGTGGTTTTGAATATTATGAGATAATATTCTTAAAGTGGGGGGCAGTGTCACAGAACGAGCGCTAAAAAAGAGCGCGCCGCCAAATCCTTGCGACAACGGGCGGGAGAAACGCCGCGAGGTAAAAGAAAAAAAAAAGTAAGCAAACATCCAAGGCTCCCGGGCGCGCGCTCTCCCCGCAGAAGCATGGCTTCGCAGACGAACCTCCTCACCCCACATCGGCGGCCCAGCAAGGCCGCGATTTTTCTAGAACGAAGGAGGCGGGGTCAGACCAAGTGAATCATCCTCCGGAGAGGGCATTCCAACCGTCTCGCCCTCTTCCCAGCCTTCGCTGCGCATCGCGCCGACGAAATGAGAAGAACGTTCTGGAAGGTCGCGTGGAAGGTATTTAATCGAGCGGCCGAGACGAGAAATCAGGAGGAGACGGAAGTTAACGCCAGAGCGCGTAGGGAATCTGCCGTGTAGTCGGCGAAGGGTTTTGGTCCGTAGGGACGAGGCCGGAGATGAAGAGGATTTACACCTGAGGGGTGACGACTCGGGCTACCGGCAAGAGTGTGTGTTTACCGCTATCGAGCGAAGACGCGGGCAACAGCTGCGTGTGTGAAGCTGACGTGTTCCGGCGAAGAAGTTGAAGTTTGAAGAGTGGCCAATTGAAGACGGGAGGTTTCCTGGAAGAGAAACTTCGAGGACTGCGGAACGACAACAACGCTGGACTTTGAGTGAGTGATTCTCGGAAGAGTATCATCTAGACTTTGGTTCCACGAACTTTGGACTGGATAGGTTTTCTATCTCTTTAGTCTTTAAGTGTCTTGGTTGTTCAATGCATGCGACTGCATTGTAGTGCGTATCGTTGTCTGTGTCCGTAGTTTTGAGTGTGGCTGATTGTACCGTGTAGTACGTTGTTTGATTGGTGACGTATTGTATGTAACTATTGTGGAGTGTGCATCTTTGTGTATTGTTTTCGATCTGCCATTATTGAGAATATAATTTGTTTGTTTATCAACTCTCGGCTCTGACTTGTTCTTTGGGCCACAGCCGGCGTCCGCTGGTGCGCCAAAAAGGACCACTTCAAAATTGTCCACGCTTTCGTGGTGCGGTTCGGGGGGCCGATACTTCGGCTCTTGGAATTAGCCCGGCGATCGCCTCCCTAATAACGGGACAGGTGTGACACGCGTTAGGGCGCTTAACCTGTCGAAGTGTTTTTTTGCCTTCGTTCTTTTGAAGCTACGGTATACTCGCTGCTCTTTTTAATTATTTTTAATAACTGTGAGGTAACCCAAGGCTTCTTGCGGCTATTCATTCCACGAGAATGCACACTTGGTATGTAAATATCTATGAGTTCCATTACTTTA
This sequence comes from Rhipicephalus annulatus, assembly GCA_013436015.1. Lineage (NCBI taxonomy): Eukaryota > Metazoa > Arthropoda > Arachnida > Ixodida > Ixodidae > Rhipicephalus > Rhipicephalus annulatus. The sequence continues at coordinate 21,174 of WOVY01013909.1, forward strand.
CTTTTAAAAGCACACCACAATTATTGTGTGGTAGAATATTCGGCAAGGCATTCGAAAACAGGCAGATCATTTGAAAGCGCATGTGACATCGCTGAGTAGTCACCTTTACCAAAAAAAATACCTTCCTTGTAGGTTGCTTCTTTGGCTTGTTCTTTTCAAACCTAATACCCGCGACGACCGCGGTGTGATCACTTATACTCAGAACGTTATCCACAGAAGTTACAATAGTGGGGTAATACAAAACATCAAGTCTAAAATGTTGCCATTTCGGGTTGGCGCATGCACATACTGGTGGAGCCCAAAAACATTGACGATTTTCTTCATCTCGCTGTTAACACGGCTACCAGTTTTGCACGTGCATGTGCTGTTATCTCAAAGCAGATCTGGCAAATTAAAGTCTCCAGCAAGAAGAAAGATTTTGCCAGAAATATCGGAAATAGTTTCATGTAAAAGTTGTAATGAACTAATGTCGGAGGCAGGTGGTCGATAAAACGCCCCGACGGCTAAAGAAGAATTATCTTCTAATCTGACGGAGCATCAAACTGATTCCAATTTCTCATGGCCAATATCAAGCGCTGATGAATGCAGTGAGCAGTGAACGAGTACAAAGACTCCCCCGCCTAAGCTAGGCCTGTCCTTCCGATAAGCTATAAAATCATCTGGGAAGACTTCACTATCACGAATAGACGGATGTGGAGAACCGCTCATCTCTCACACAATGGTGTATCGCCACTAGACAAAAGGTATGATTATGTCGAGTGTGTGTGTCCTAAGTGTAGTCTTGTAAGTGTGACTTGTGTGTAGCGTGATCTGTATACTGTTGGCCAATTTCCAAGTCTCAATTTGACAACATGTAGTTTGTTTTCTGTCTGCCTATCCTATAAGCGCTGCCAGCACGCCCTGAGCTCCTGTCGTAGAAATGGTTTCAGATCAAGCGCAGGGACAGCTACAGATGCATTGGCGCCAGTGTTGTCTTGGGCAGATGCGGCCAGCTGATCCGCCAACACGTTTCGAGCGGTTTCGCAGTGCCCCGGCTCCAAGCAGACTACAACGTGCCGTTTAAGAGCGTAGATCGCGCATAACGGATAGTACAAGGACACAAGGACAGGGTTTTTATGTTTTCGCAGAATTTTCAGAGCCACCACTACGCTCAGCGAATCTGTGTATATTACCGCGCGTTGTAGATGCAGTTTCTTAATATGCTTTACAGCCACAAATACCTCGCGAGCCTCTGCTGTGAAGATGCCTCTTTCGGAGTGCAGAATACTCGAGTGGAAGAAAGATGGGCCAACAGCTGCATAGGACACACCAGTGTGAGACTTCGAAGCATCTGTGAAAAATGCCGGACAAGTGTACTTGCATGTGTTTGAGTTCAAGGAATTGCGTGCGAATATGTACAGAAGGTGCGTGTTTAGTGACTTCCATGAAAGATAGATCGCAGTCTATGACTTAATTGCCACTTCCATGGTGGCAGATATACTGCTGGAGCCATCAAACGTTGTTCTAAAAGTGGCACAGCTGTTTCCTCAGTGAGCCTCCTCATGCGAAGTGAGTAGGGCTGTCTCAGCGAAGGACGGTTATTGAACAAGGTACAGTTGGATAGATCATTAATTGTGGAGTGAGTGGGATGTTCCTCATAAGTGTTAACCTTGAAATATTATGTAAAAGAAAGGTAACATATCTGCAGGCGGAGCGACCATTCATTTGATTCTACGTACAGACTCTCTATGGGGCTAGTTAGAAAAGCACCCGTAGAGAGGCGGATGCCTAAATGGTGGACAGGGTCGAGAATCTTTAAGGCTGATGGTGTCGCAGACTGATAGATTGTAGCGCCATAATCTAGGCTCGTGCGTACGAGGCTTTTACATAAATTTATCAGACATTTGCTGTCACTGTCCCACGTAGTTATATCACTTTCAAAATATTCCTGGTTTTTAAACACTTGTCTTTTAAATACTTGACTATGGGATGAAGGTTAGTTTTGTGTCGAATACTAGGCCCAGAAATTCATGCTCTGTCTTCACAGACAGACGTTGACCATGCAGCTCAATCTTGGGATCAGGATGAATGGCTCTTTTTCGGCAGAAAAAGATGCAGGTAATCTTTTGAGCGTTCAGTTTAAAACCATTCTCATATGCCCATTGAGAGACTTAGACTTTTTCAAACCTAGTTGAACCTGGCGTTCACACACTGAGAGGTTACAGGACTTAAAGCCGTCCTGCACGGCGTCAACATATGAACAGTAAGACATATTTCGTAGGGTAATGAAGCGCAAAGAGTTCATTTTCACTATAAAAAGTGTAAAACTCAATACTTCTCCTTGCGGCATACCTGTTTCTTGAACAAATGTACGGGACAACACAGTGCCCACTCGGACAAGGAATGTCCGATTAGACAGGTAGCTTTTGATTATTTTCAACATTCTGCCCCACACACTTAGGTGTGACAGGTCTCGGAGTATGCCAAAGCGCCACGTAGTGTCATTGGCCTTCTCCATATCGAGGAACACTGACAGAAAGAATTGTTTATGAATGAAAGCATCTCGAATATGTGCCTCGATACGGGAAAGGTGGTCAGTAATAGACTTAGCCTCTCGGAACCCGCACTGGTATGGGTCAGACAGGCTATTTGTTTCAAGGAAATGCATCAATCGTCTGTTCAGCATCTTTTCGAAAACATTGCATAGGCAACTTGTCAATGCTATGGGCCTGTAGCGTGATGCTAGAGATGGGTCCTTGCCCTGCTTAAGAATCGGAATAATGATTGCTTCTTTTCAGGTGGAAGGGATCTCACCGGAAAACCAAACGGCATTATATAAAGAAAGGAGAGCTTTTTCGGTTTCAGGAGGCAGACGTTTGAGCATTTCGTATAATATACGGTAAGAGCCTGGGGCTATTTTGTTACAGTCGTTTAATGATGCTTGTAACTCAGTTAAGACGAAAGGTTCATTGTATGCCTCATTGTTTGTGGATTTGCGTTCTATTTTTTGTTTTTCTGCTCTTGCTTTGTATCGTTGAAACGCTGGACTGTAATAGGAAGAGCTGGAGACCTGTTAAAAGTGTGCACCAAGAGAGTTCGCTTGGTCTTCCAAACCATTGCCTTGTGTGCTTACTAGAGGAAGGGGATGTGGTTCTCGTCGTATTACTCTACTGATCATTCTCGAGATTCTTGCTTCATGTGTATATGTATTGAATTTTGATAAAAACCTCTGCCAGCTCTCCCTCCTGGCCTGTCGACAAGTTCTCCTGGCTTGGGACTTGATGTTTTTGAAATCGACAAGATTTTCAGCGGTCGGTGGGTCTAGAAGCAGTCTTATGCTTTGTTTTGTTGTTTGCGAGCATTTCGGCATTCACTGTTCTACCAGGGGACTCGTCGTTTTCTGTCCAGTCCAGATTTTTATGGAATGCACTAGCTGCAGCTTCAATAACAAAAGCAGTAAAGTATTGTACAGCTGCATCTAAGCTAGAACCGCATATATCAGTTCAACTTAAGCTAGCAGCCTTGTAAAGCTGGTCCCAATTGGCTTTTTCTATCAGTCATTTGGGAACCTGGGACTTCTTTCATTTGGTATTGCTCAGCTCAGAACTACAGGATAGTGGTCACTTTCAAAAGGAATAATAATGACTTTCCAGTGAAGTAGTCGAAGAAGCGATGGAGATACAATGCTTTCGTCTATTGGCGAGTAGGTATGGTTAGCGAGGCTATAATATGTGGCCTCTTTCCTATTGAGGAGACACGCACCGGAGGAGAAAAGAAACTGTTCAATCAGACGACCTCGTGCATCGCAGAGCGAGGCACCCCACAGACTGCCATGCGCGTTGAAATCTCCAAGGAGAAGGTACGGTTCGGGAAGTTGATCAATTAACGCCTGGAATTCTTGTTGTTTAAGTTGGTGCAGAGGAGGTATATAAATAGAGCAAATTGTGACCAGTTTATTCAAGATAATGGCTCGGACGGCTACTGCCTCAAGAGACATCTGAAGTGGTAAATGTGTACAGGAAGTTCCTGGATCCACAACAATGGCAACACCACCGGATAACGCGACTGCATCGTTCCGATCTTTTCGAAACATAGCGTAATGACGTAGAAAGTTTGTGTGTTTCGGTTTCAAGTGTGTCTCTAGTACACACAGCAGTTTTGGTGTATATTTGTGTAAAAGTTCTTGAATATTGTCGAGGTTTTTCTGCAGTACTCTGGCACTCCACTGTAATATTTGTGTTATTTATTCTGTGTGGTGCTATGCGCACAAAGGTGTTGATTGATTTGATTTCTGGAGTTTAACGTCCCAAAACCACCATTTGATTATGAGAGACGCCGTAGTGGAGGGCTCCAGAAATTTTGACCACCTGGGGTCTTTTAACGTGCACCAAAATATGAGTACACGGCCCTACAACCTTTCCGCCTCCATCGGAAACGCAGCCACCGCAGCCGGGAATCGAACCCGTGACCTGCGTGTCAGCAGCCGCGTACCTTAGTCACTAGACCGTACAAAGGTGTTGCCTTACGTTACAGGGTCCTTAGGAGGCCCTGTATTTCACACTGTTTCTTTTTTAGTGCGCTCCAAAGAGCTGCGCCTCTCCTTCGGCGTCTCGGGTGCAGGAGAAGTCGTACTTGTATCCATCGCCTCTTGTGAGGTGGTGGATAATGCCTGCTCGGCAGGCGCATTCACAGAACTTTCGGACCTAATTGCGCTTGCAGTGTTCCGAGGTCGGGCAGACTGGTGAGTCTGCTGGCCCTGTTTGTTAGGTGGTAGAGCAGTACTGGCTGCTCTAGCCGGGGTGCTTGTGGCGCGCCCGCAGTCAAACTCTGTCCGACTTTTGCGGGCATGGAAAGATGCAGCGCGGTGCCCTGGCGCGTCACATCGGCGAAGGAGGGACTGGACTGATGGATGGAGTACCGTTTACGTGCTTCTTAAAAAGACAGATTGAACTTCACTTTCATCTGAAGGATTTGTTTTTCTTTCTTCCAGATTGAGCATGATCTCGAGTAGGCAGAATGGTCTTCTTCACAGTTCGCACAGCATGATGTGTTTGAAGTACACGTATCTGATGCGTGCTCGTTGGATGCACATTTTGCGCAAGTAATGCGCTCTCTGCGACTTTGTCACCTATGTACAAAGCGCTGGCACTTAAAACATCTGCGAGGGTTTGGCACATAGGGCCTGACATGGAGCTTGCAGTAGCCAGTTTCAATTGAATCAGGTAAGTCACTGGTACCAAAAGTGATGATTATGTGTTTAGTGGGTGTTTCCTTTTCGTGTCATTGTATAAATATTGTTGGGACCTTGACTACCTTCTGGTCTTGCTAGCCTTCTAATAATTCACTTGCGGACAGTCCAAGTAGGTCGTCATCACAGACAACGCCGCCCACTGAGACTGGGACATTCCAAAACACTACCAGTTTAGGTAAGTTGTCGTATTGGAGCTTGTCGCGAACCTCCAACAGGAGGTCGCCGCTTCCCAACTTTGTTACACGATATCCGGGGCCAATTGCTTCGGTGAGTGTTTTCGAGACAAGAAAAGGTGAGATTGCTCAGACTGTTTTGTTCTCTTTTTGGATATGCACGACATGAAACTTAAGGAAGGACTGCTTCGGTTCGGAAAAAAGAAACGGTTCTTCGGATCGCCATCTTTTTCGGGTGGCGATTACGAAGAGGGGGAAAAAAGTTGGCCATACAGATTGTGTAAAGTACGGCGGCGATGGTGGCCACCCTCCACCGAGCCCAGCAAGAGGACGCTACAAGGTTGAATTGTTGAACACTTGGAGACGCCAGCCATGCATTGTCGCAATAACCGAATATAACTACCCAAGGTCGGTAAACTACACATGATTAACCCTCGCCGCCCGAAAATTGTGAAGTAAAGGGAAAAGAGAAGATGACAGGACAGATGAAAAATGAGCGATAAAGATGAAAATGTAGGTACAGAGAGATAGAAAAAGGCGACTGCCGATTTCGCTTGGGTGGGTCAGCCCAGGGGTGCCGTCTATGTGAAACCGAGGTCAAACCGAGGTCAAAGAGGTTGCCTCAGCCCTAAAGGTCTAATCACCCGGCGTTGGCTCAATCCCAGTATCCCCTTTTCCCCGGGCACGGCTCAACCATGCACGGCTAGGCGTGGGAGAGAGTCGAAACTTCCCCGTCAGCTCGGGTCCATGGTGTCGCTACACACCAAACGCCTGCTTACGCAGACGCCCCTGTGGGGAAGTGGACTAGATCAACAGGCTTAACAGAGCATAGAGATTCTCCGCGCAGTATTGTCACCACTGTTCAAATGCATTACAAAAAAGCATAGCCGATAGCTGGGATGTGGTAGTTAGTACGACAACAGCGATGCAAAAAATATGCAGTGGCGTAAAAATGACAGTGGAATACGACGTAGCTGTTCAAGGCACTCGCACAAGCAATGACATGGCGAGTGGTATGTCCGGGTCGGATGCAACACTGAGCTTCTGGGCTCTATTTGTAGAAGGGTAGGGCGATGCAAAATTGAAAGGAAAGAGCCCCGCTTCGGCCTGGACACAGTCAACGATACCATGACGCTGAGACAAGAAATCCCGGCGAAGGATGAGGTCCCTAACGATCGTCTTCACGAACGCAAGTCTAATGTGAAAATCTTGTATAATTATGGCCATTTCTCTGCACATTGCGTGGAATGTGGTTGCACACATATGTGGACGAATCCTGCAGTGTACTGGCAAAACATAAAGATAAAGACGTCCGAGAGATAATTGAAGCCAATGCTATTTTATGCAAAGGCGACACTTGTGTAGGTGCACCGTCAGTTAACCTTTTAGATCGGGAAAGGGATTTTCTGCTTGGCTAGTGGATAGACTAGTGGCGCCACTGTGCGTGGATACATACGTTGGCGTTTCCTGAAAATAAAAATTGTTGATTTTAGCACACTGTGTTGTCCTCTTTCTGATGCCCCTGTCTCTTAGCGCTCAATATGTCGTCAAGATATGAAAAAGATAGAAGGTGAAGAGACACAGTTTTACCTGGTAATATTAGTTGATTGTTTTAATGACGCGCTGGAAAGCCAATCTTCGACATAAGCCTCACCTGTACCACTAAAAGTAGGAACGTAACGGTACCACTGGATTGCGCCATCGCAGGTACTACCAGTGCCGGGACTGTGCTGGTTGTTGGCTAATATCGGTGAGCGGTTGAAGTTGGTGGCTACGTTCAGTTGTCAAGTTCCAGGGTGAGGTCAAGGATTGACTCAACCTTCGCCAAATGTGGTATGACGAATTATTAAGAAAGCACTGACGACTTGGTAGTCATAGTTGCGCCGGACCGATGAGAGCGTAGATCTTACGTGCAGCAGCAGTCTACGTAGTCTATTTTCATTCAGCCCCGCCGTGGTGGTCTAGTGGCTAAGGTACTCGGCTGCTGACCCGCAGGGCGCGGGTTCGAATCCCGGCTGCGGCGGCTGCATTTCCGATGGAGGCGGAAATGTTGTAGGCCCGTGTGCTCAGATTTGGGTTCACGTTAAAGAAACCCAGGTGGTCTAAATTTCCGGAGCCCTCCACTACGGCGTCTCTCATAATCATATAGTGGTTTTGGGACGTTAAAACCCACATATCAATCAATCAATCAAAGCTCCTCACAGCAATAAGAACATAGATTATTGCTTGCTGGGACAGTAGGTTGATATGAAAACATGTAACAACATGTATACTGGAAAGGACGACACAGACAGAGTGTAAAGAGCACTGATTTCCAAGAATTTTGTTACGCTTACGATAGCAGAAATAAATAAGTACATGCACAGAGCTCACGGGTAAAGCAAAAAAATTAGGCCGAAGCAAAAAGTAATCAGCAGGTAATTCAGTGTGCGATACCTACAATACTTAAGCACCATGTTTCTGAAAACTATAGCCCATTCTTGGTCACTGCAAGCGATGGCATGCCGACACATCGTTCTCCCGCACGAGCTGTCTTTACCACCTCATCTATTTCTCTGACGCACTGGTCTTTGTGGCGAGAAGCAATGCCTCTTTCATTAAACTCGGCTTCGCAAAGATGAGCACTTGAACGCGTAGGTTCATCACCGCTGTTTCGCAGCGTAAGCTAAGATTTCCTTGTTTTCCGCCTCTTATGTTCCTGTTCACTTTTAGCCTCGTGTTCACACATCTGCCCCTACGCTATATGAATTCGCGTCCCCAAGACAATGGCACGTAATACACACGTCCTCGTCACAAGACACGTACTGATTTTAGCACTCAACACTCCACAATATTTCTTCTTGCATCGTTTAGTTTTTTTGCAAAGTACTGAATGCTTTAGTGTGGCCGAAATTGCAATAATGACATCTACGTATTTTCCATTCTTTTTCAGTTTAAGGTATGTCTGGTGATTATATCGAATAACTGCTGCTTTCTTGCCTGCGTCAAAACTTGCCACACCATTCTCACCCTGCTTACCTCTTTTATTTCTTTTTTTGAGCAGCCCTTCAGTCACAGAGATGACAAGGGTTTCTAGGTATCCCGCTTCAGACAGCAGTCTATTTGCAAGCGCTAGGCTTCCCTTAAACACATGCTTGCAATAATTTGACAGAGAATTGGAGAAACAGTGCTTATCAATACTATGCTTCACAAGCCTCGAGTGCGCTGACATAACAGGTGATAATGCTTTTCTTGCGCTGGGTTCATAACCCCAACATGTGACCATTAAAAAACTTTAGCCATAGCTCTTAAAACCTAATAAAATTGTTATTTCGTGCGTCCAATCTAGTGATGCTGGGTTTTGTCAAAAATGTCAAGCACGGTTACGGGAGCTTCATGAAAGTTCACATTGATGTTACAAATAATCAACAAAAACCGCCTACGAATCTAAAAAAACATGAATTACATTCTTTTTTTTCAAAATCATTTATTGATCTGTCAGTGCGAATCTGTCAGGGTGTAGCTTTCGAAATAGCAGCTTTCCAATGGACATCTGCGATCTTGATCGTTATTTCTTTCATGCTTAGAACTACAACTAAAGAGTAAAATCTTATAGAAAGTGCTTGTTGAGGCTGCACCTGTGAGAAAGAAAAAAAAACGCACTTGAAAACTATTAGCTAGTTCACTAGTACAGTGTGCTTGACAACTAAAGCATCCAGCCCTTGAAAAAAGATATACAACGATTTAATCGGTGCAATCACTTTTGTACATAGCTGGTAACGTCATTAAATTGCGAGTTGATTCACTTTCTCTACTGAATGTAACAAGTATACACTTAAAACTGAAAGAGAGCTAGGCACTTTCCTAGAGGAAGTGCGTCTTTTGAGGCAAAATATAGGGATTTCCTCCGAGTGGGTCAAAGTACTCCATCTCAACATAGTAACATACCACTGCCAGGAGCAGAGTAGCATTGCCTCACCGAAGGGAGTAGTAATACAGCTTGCCTTTGTGGCTGCTTCATGTCGTCACCAACCTGCTACTGTTCACTATGCAGGTGTTTTCTCCCGTCACCGCGCATCTGCATCTTGTTGCCGGTGTGTCCACTTCTGCGTACGCATCGACGGAATGTGGATTACGGCGCTTCGACAATGCCATCAACCAAACAACTGGAATATCGTATTTGATCTTGCCTCTGCCCCACCGCGGTGGTCTAGTGGTTAAGCCGCTTGGCTGCTGACCTGCAGATCGCGGGAACGAATCTCGCCTGCGGCGGCTGCATTTTCGATGGAGGCAAAAATGCTATGGGCCCATGTGCTCAATTTTGGATGCACATTAAGGAATCCCAGAAGGTCGAAATTTCTAGAGCCCTCCACAACAGCGTGTCTCAGAAGCATAGGGTGGTTTTGGGACGCTCAACCCCACAAATCAATCATCTCGCCTGAACCTGCCAGCCTGTCGCAGCAATCACAAAGCCTGGTCCTTAATGGTGAATGGACCGTCCTATCGCCAGCAACGTTATCTACTCCACCGGCTATAAAAAGTTGCCGCCATCGGTAGCTCTTCCTGGTGTTAGTGGCTGCTTCACTTCATCATCAACTAACCCGCTGCCTTTCGCTAGCCACGTTAAGGTTCAGCAATCACTCTTCAAAATGATGAGTAGTAATTACTTCTTGCATCAGCTGCCGAGCCCGCGGTGCTACTGTACGACGGCCGTATGTGTCAGTGCTGTGAGATTGTTATCGGGAAATATCTGGTCAAACCCAGACACTGATGCTATACTTGTTGAAGTGCAAAATCTTTCCACAGGCCTCCAGTCAGCAGTCTTTATTGAAGTGCAGGAACCAAAAAGTCAATTACTAACAACAGAACAGGCCTCTCCGACCTGATTGATTGATATGTGGGGTTTAACGTCCCAAAACCACCATATGACTATGAGAGACGCCGTACTGGAGGATTGATTGATTGATATGTGGGGCTTAGCGTCCCAAAACTACCATATGATTATGAGAGACGCCGTAGTGGAGGGCTCCGGAAATTTAGACCACCTGGAGTTCTTCAACTTTCACTCAAATCTGAGCACATGGGCCTACAGCATTCCCGCCTAAAACAGAAATGCAGCCACCGCAGCCGGGATTCGATCCTGCGACCTTCGGGTCAGCAGCCGAGTACCTTAACCACTAGACCACCGCGGCGGCGCGCCCTCTCCAACCTAACAAAACGATTGATTGATGTGTGGGGTTTAGCGTCCCAAAACCACCATACGATTGTGAGAGATGCCGTAGTGGAGGGCTTCGAAAATTTTGACCTCCGGGGTCTCTTTAACATGCACCCGACCAAATAAAGTGATTCAATAATATGCAAAACATTAACAAGATCCCCTCCCCTTAAAACAGAACTTGGACGAATTAAAAAAAAATTGCTGTGGATGCAACACGCAAAACAAATGACCTTGAGGCACCTTTGGATTACGCAGACACTCGGCAGAGACAGGTCCCTGCGTAACAATTTAGCTTTTATGGCCTACCAAACGCCAAGAACTCGGACTCGTACGCTGAATTAGAGAAGCTAATCAATCGTCATTGCCATCGCTCCTTAGGCATAGAGATTATTCTTAAAAATAATCTCCAGCATCGCTTGGCCCGCCACTCAGTCGGCAAACGTAAACCAATAATCGCGAAGTTCACTTTTCACAAAACAAAATAGGAAATCCTTTCAAATGAACGTAAGCTGAAAGGGACAACATACAGAGCGGAGAGAGACTTTTCACGTCACGTTCAATATGCCAGAAGGCAGTCGGTCGAGCTTGCGAGACAGACGTCCTGAGAATTTTCTTTGCGCTATAAAATGCTACACATAAGCCAGGAACGCTACTCGCTGAATGAAACCTCAAAAAAAAAAACAGTGCAAGAAATCAAATAGCAATCATGTCGGCGTCTAACTGAAACTGTTATATTTTATCCGAAATTAAATCTAACATTTCTGTTTCAGTAATTTTCACGTAGGCGCGAAGTTTTATGCTTAAACGCAGTCACCTGACACATCTTGTCAAGTCATCAGATAGAATTGTCTATATATCATGACAGGGCACGGCACCTGGCCGCAAAGGCACATGGATAACCCGTTTGTGTTCATTGCGCAGATAATCACAACCCTGCTGCTGATAACCGCAGGCCACGGCCCCGGTGAGCTACAAAGCCTACGGATGAATGACGCGCATGCTGCACATCTACTTCCAGTTCACCACTTCACCGAGGCAGTCCTGCTGACATCGCACAGCACCAGCACATTTCGTCATCAGCTGCCCTCGTCGACCACACCGAGCGCCTGTTCAGACTTGGATTCAACGATGGTGGCGCACCGAGCCCTTCGTGCTATAAGAAGAGACGACGCATTTCCGTGAGCCATAGGGCACGGCACCTGGTCACAAAGGCACATGGATAACCCGTTTGTGTTCATTGCGCAGATGAGAAAACGCTTTCAGCATTGCATGCGTTCAAACGAGCCTTGTTTAATTGTGCTGCCGTGCCCTGGGCTGCTGTGTGAACTTTGCTTTGACATAGTGCATCTCGCCAAATTATTGCTACTAGCCGGTGATGTAGAATCTAACCCGGGTCCCGACACACCGGAAATTTCACGGCAACTACAACAAATCCTAAAGGAGTTAAAAGAAATTCAGGAACAGCGCCTAAACGCAATCGACAAGAAACTAGAACAGCTTACAACCCTGGATAAAAGGATTTCGTCTTGCGCAGAAATGGTCACTAACCTACAGAAAGTCGTTTCAACACTAGAACTAAGACTGGACGACCTCGAAAATTGCTCCAGACGATCAAATTTATTAGTATATGGTATTCCAAAAGAAGCCAAAGAAACCGAAGACACATTAGAATTTGCAGTAAATGAAAAGGTTTTCAAAAACACCCTCAAGCTTTATGCTGTAAGTATCGAACGTATTCACAGACAAGGCAGGCCAGATGCTTCTAAAACGAGACCAGTAATTCTCAAACTTCTCAATTTTAGGGACAAAACAAAAGTCTTGAAAAATTGTTCCAAATTGAAGGAGCCAGGATTCTCTATTTCCGAAGACTTTTCACCACGCGTACGGGATTTGCGAAGAAAATTGTGGAATTTTGCCAAATCAAGGAGAGAATGTGGCGACAAAGTGAGTCTAATTTATGATAAACTGCGAATAAACGGAGATATGTTCTACTGCGACGAGGAGAATAATACTGTAGTTCCCTTGAAATCTGCTTCCGTCAATCCTGACACAAAAAACCAGCAGCGAAGATATCGAAACCTTCGCTCCCGCCGAAACTAACATCCCACATGTCCTTTTTGAACATAAATGCCTGTATCATATTAAAAAAAAAACAGACTCCCTTGAAGCCTTGCTTCTTACGTTTGAGCTCGATTTTGTAACACTAACGGAAACCTGGCTAACAGGAGATATTAAAGATGTTGAGATAGCCCCTCTCAACTACGCTATCATCCGGAAAGAGCGGACGACACGAGGCGGAGGTGTGGATATTCTAGTCAAAAAAGATATTCTGTTTTTAGTGTTACCCGATGTTGCGGGCGCTGAGGCTAGCTTTTGTAAGCTGAGCTATGATGTGTGCACTGTAGTCGTTGGTCGCGTATATCGCAGTCCTTCGTCCGACTTTGACAATATACGCCGATTGCATGAGTACACAGAACAACATGCGCCGTCATCCAGATTAATAATCGCAGGTGATTTTAACGCGCCTGATGTTGACTGGCACACAATGCAGCATCGTTCATCCTGTGCGGATGTGTTATTTGATTTTATGTTATCGTTCAACCTTTCACAAATAGTAACTGAACCTACACGTATACAGGGATCCAGCTCTTTCAAATTAGACCTAATATTTCGCAGCCATCACTTAATAAGCGAAGAAACTAATTTATGTCTTCTAGATGGTATTTCCGACCACAAGATCACAGCATGCACCGTACTCCTTTATGACACTGTTACCCCTCAAGAAATAGACGCGTACCCTGACTACAGTAAAGCTGAGGAAACTAATATACTTGATCACCTTGTTGATGAGTATGAATCGTTTATTGAACTTTCCCGTAACAGCAGTACCGACATCGATGCCATGTAGCTCGCGCTAAAAGCGATCATTTCTCATTGTATAAATAAGTACGTGCCGATTAGAAAGAAGCAGCCTAATAAGCGTAATCCGTGGATTACGTGCGATGTTATACCCGCCAAACGTAAAGTAAAGATCATGAGAAAACTGCTTAAAACCAACCCATTAAACTACACACAGCACAATCTCAGCACGGCTATTGAATACATGAAATCAAAAATTAAGACAGCTAAGCAATTATAGTTCACAAATACACTCACTAACTTTTTGAAATCAGCCCCAACGAAGTTCTGGAACTACATAAACCCGAAAACTCGCAATGATGACGGAACGATAGATGAAGACAACCGAAGGTCTGCTAACCTGCTTAATGACTACTTCTGCTCTATCTTCATGGAGGATGACGGCACACTACCACAGACACGTCCGTCGGAATTGAAGCCTCTAGATCCGCTATTAATAACCGAAGTAGGCATACTTAATTTGCTGCTCAAGCTTGATTCTAAGAAATCATCAGGACCTGACAATATATCAAATGCATTCCTTCGCAGATACGCTGAGTGGATGGCCAAGTACTTTTTAATAATCTTTAACAAATCATTGTCATCAGGGACCCTCCCTAACGACTGGAAAACAGCTAAAGTAAAACCTATTCATAAATCAGGAAGTAAAACCGAACCCTCTCACAACAGACCCATCTCACTGACATGCACAGCCTGCAAACTGTTGGAACACATCATCTTAAAGCACATAACCAAACACCTTGAAAAGGAACAAATGCTAACACCCTGTGAGCATAGATTTCGAAAAGGTGTCTCCACAGTCACGCAACTACTTGAACTTGTACACGATGTATCGCTGAGTGTCGACCTACACAAACAAATCGATCTTATCTTTTTAGACTTTTCAAAAGCTTTCGACCGGGTATCACATGACAAGCTAATTCATAAACTTGAACTAACCTTGGGGAAAGGGCCCATTGTTGATTGGATAAAAGATTATCTTAGTGACCGCACCCAGTTTGTAGAAGTCAGCCGGCAACATTCCCATAAATCTAGCGTAAGATCCGGAGTTCCACAAGGAAGCGTTCTGGCTCCAATTTTATTTCTTATATACATTAATGATCTGCCTTGTAATATTCCTGTCAGCGTCAGAATTTTCACTGATAACTGAATTTTATACAAAGTATTTGACTCTTATAGTGACCATCTTGCTTTAAACAACTCTTTATCTTTAGTATTCGAATGGTGTAAAGAATGGCAAATGACACTGAACGTTAAAAAATCAGCTGTCCTATCAATAACAAGAAAAAACACACATCTGATTTTAACTACACTATAGGCAGCGCCACATTCAGCGCAGTGAAAGAGTATAAATACCTTTGCTTAACACTAACCCATGACTTTAGATGGGAACGCCACGTAAGCAACGTCGCCTCGTCTGCACTGAAAAAATTGTTTTTTTAAATAGACGTCTGAGTCTAGCCCCGCCTACCACGAAGCTAATAGCATACCAAACTTTTGTCAGATCAACTTTGGAGTACGCTAACGTTGTTTGGTTTCCTTCCACAAAAGAACTCATTTACAAACTCGAAGCAGCACAAAGGAAGGCACTAAGATGCATTTATAATAAATATAGGCTAAAAGATTCACCCACAGAATTACTAGAACAGGCTGGTATCCTCACCTTACAAAACCGAGCCAAGCTTGCGCGATCAAAAATGATGTACCAGCTAATTCGCAAAGACATAAAGATTGACAGTTCCAAATACTTATCTTTATTTAACCCACACACCACAAACGCGGCACAAACACGCATTATCATTACATGTGCATATCATCCGCACGGAAAGTCATAAATAATCATTTTTTCCTTTAATGACACGTGAATGGAACAGGCTGGATCCTAGCGTAACAACAAGCGCGACGTTATCTTCCTTTTTAACATTGCTTGAAGATCAGCTACATGCTGCCCAGTTATGAGCCTCCTGTATCACCCTTACTTCTGTATAACTTTTTTTTACATCAGTGCGTTTTTTTGCTCCTGTTTTTCTTTTGTATGCCTCTTTGTTCATTTTTTTTTACTGTTACACTGTACGCATAATTTCGTTTATCCTACATACTGTTACTTCGTTTATTTTCACCATTTTTACATAAATGTATTTTTACTTCAGTTTTGCCATTATACACCTCCTTGATCACCCCTTTTTTACGTATTCGGATGTACTATTATTATGATGTATTATTACTTCTTCTCGTCTGCCTTTGTTAACCGCCAATTTTTTTTATGTATAATTGAATATTTTATATTTGTAATGTCATATTGTAACAATTCAATATGCCCTTCCTGTAAAGATCGTTGATGGGATCGACAGTATGAATAAATAAATAAATCAATCAATAAATAAAATAAATAAATTATTCTAATACTAACGGAAATGTGGCTAAAATGACGTCACTGATGCCGAAATGCTCGCCAACATACAGGATTTCAGTGCCTATCAGAAAGACCGCAAAGGCTCTCGTGGGGATGGTGTTGTCATTGTAATCAGTTAGCATGTTCTGTTGATAATATCGACTCAGATTTAGGAGTTTTGTGGGCGTTGGTTCACGCAATGCCGCAATCTGCATTATTATGTGTTTGTGATAGGCCCCCACATAACAATCCTAACTTTTCTCGCGCACTTCATAACATTTTAGATCAGCTTAGATCGAAGTATCCTAAAATTGAAATAATTTTTTTCCGGCGACTTCAGCTTTCCTGGTATTAACTACGAAGATCATACTTTTACTGCTAACTAAGCAGTAATTATAGATTTTCTTAGTGTTGTTTTTGATTACAACCTAAAGCAGTAACTCACCCAACGCGGGTCACGTGTGACTCCGCTAATATTTAGATTTAATACTACCAACGCATCTTGATAGTCTGTCTTCCATTCACACTCTCCGTAAGATCAGTGACCACAAAAGTATAGATTGCAGATTTAGTTTTATCCCTGTTAGTCGACAAGTACAAAAATAATAACGTTATACGATGAAAGTAATTGATCGATTGATATGTGGGGTCTAACGTCCCAAAACCACCATATGATTATGAGAGACGCCGTACTTGAGGTCTCCGGAAATTTTGACCACCTGGGGTTCTTTAACGTGCACCCTAATCTGAACACGTGGGTCTACAACATTTCCGACTTTATCGGAAATGCAGCCGCCGCAGCCGGGATTCCATCCCGCAACCTGCGGGTCAGCAGCCGAGTACCTTAGTCACTAGACCACCGCGGCGGGGCACGATGAAGGTAACTAAAATGCTAGACATAATGAACTTGCAGTATGTTTTCTGAATTTTCGATCTAAGTTTGACCACTGCTATAATCAGCAAATGTGGCTAACTTTAGAGCAAAAGCTGACCGAGCTAATAGCCAACTTCATCCATAAAACCACGATCCGGGTTAACAGTCATAAGCCGTGATTTAATAAATCCTTGCACCGACTAGGCAAAAAAACAAATTCCGCAGATACCACATGCCTGGGAATCAACTTTATGCGAAGCACGTGGAGAGAAGATGCCCGTGCTGCATTTTTTTATTGAGCGACACGTCATGAAATGACGCTAAATATATGTAGAGACCTAGGTTGAAGAGAACATGTGTGTTGAAGAGTTGCATATGTTTATATAATCAGTTTTCTATTTCCCCAACGATGTCAGCTGGAAATGCGTTTTAGCAGCACCAGAAGGTGATATGAAGCGCTGATGCTCGCGAAGATGCTAGCGCTTGACCCTGCTACATAAATCAATTTCAGCGCATGGCACCTCCCCACAATTGACGTTAACCCGACGTGACTGCTGTATGAAAGGAGTAAATATGTAATGTTCATCAAATTGAGTTGGCAGCACTGTAACCACTATTGACGTTTCACAAATATTAGCGTCTATTTGAAAAGTAGTTCCGAGACCTGGCGTAGCTCAGGGGTTGAATGCTTGACTGCCACGCAGAATGCGTGGGTTCGATTCCTGCTGGGACCCTGAAATTTATTATTTGCATTCGTCGGGTGGCCAACGCTGCCTACTACAGGTTTGTCATAACACTGACATTTATTCTATGTCTTTGTTGGGTCGACGCTACCAATGTTGGGCATTTCTCACGCATTATTATTGCCCATATGTGTTCTCGTCTGTTCTGGGTAGATACCGAGTGTCAATCACCTGTGGCACATACCCGCTTAGCAGCGGCACATACCCGCCCGCGAGTGTGTGTCACTGTCTGGCGGGAAATGTTTGACGACGTACGCGACGGGATTGTGACATTATTTATGTCTTGACCAGCGAGTCATATTCGTCAAATCATCTTACCCTCCCATGCTAGTTTGGGTTCACGCCACGTTAAGGGGATGACCACGAGAGCCTCAAACCTAAGCGGCTAGATAGATACATACGCTGAAAGTCACCGAAGTTTGCTAAGAAATGCTTCGCATTTAAAAACGCACATTTGATACTGTTAAAGGGACTCAAACAACTGGGTAAGTACTGCGAGGTTGAAAAAACATCTCATGGCTATCCGTGACGCAAAAATCAAACTTTTTGACAAAGATTTCACCAATATTTTAAGTAATGTTCCCCGCAAGTTTAGTCAGGTAATAAACCCTACATTCTAAGGCAAACGTGTCGGTAAAGGGTGTGTGGTTCGTCTTTTTGGGGACTTACGGGGCAGCCACAACCATTATTCCTTTAAGGAGTGACGGCACCGGGTTTAACAGGTAGCCCCCACAGAGGAGCTCAGGAGACTGAACATTTAGTCCTCACACTTACACCTTAGTGAGTAACGGTTAGTCCCACAATTCACCTCAAAGGACTAACATTTAGTCGTCACATTTGCACCTTATAGGGCAACTGTTAATTTCCACATTTACACCTTACCGGGCAACCGTTAGTCCTAACAATTGAACCTTGCCAGACGAACGGTGTATCCACTCAAATACTCCAATCAGATGAACTTTTTGTTCCCAGTTCTAACATTGTTTTTTGTTTATTTTTCTCCAGGCATAATATTTTTTTGCCTGTTTTTCTGCGCAGTGAGCAACAAATTGCACAGAAAGGAACACGCGAAGAAGTAGTTCGGCTTTCGCAGTCACGGCAACAACGAAAGACAAAAGTGAACATCGAAATCTTTTCTTTTTCTACATACACATTAAGTTTCTCCATTATTTTAAGTGAATTCATGGTCATGTGTACAAGTCTGGTCTCGTTGTCAAATCTTGTTCACTCCTTGGGGAGCTCATCCCGCGGAAGCGATAGATGACAGGCATTGCAGACGCCAGCCAGCACTCGCAGCCTTCTGCCTGTTCCCACGGCTGCACGTACAATAATAGAGAAAAATAGTTAGACACCCGTGACAGAAGATGAAGATGCACGCATATGACAAGTACGTGCACGTTAGTATACAAACAAGCGTTAAAATATGTCACACAAATAACTTTACCTTCACATCCCGCACAGTCCTTCTGAAGCTGCTCTGACGAAAGAGATGGATGACAGGCACCGCAGACACCAGCGCACACAGTCTTCAGCACAGTGTGTGCCCACAGCTGCACAAAAAGTATGTAAAATAGTGAGTCACACGTGACAGAAGATGAATATAAATGCATATGAGAAATACGTGCAAGGTGAAATGAAAACATACGTGAGATATGACATGCTAATCATTTCACCTTGATGTCACACATCCTCAAAGACTAGTTTCGATCCCCGTAGCACAACAGCTTAGGAGCGGCGGCCGCAGCCACAACTCCGCGATCCGCCGTGCCGCTAACAAGTCGGCGATTGCTAAGCGAGCGACGTCGTTCAGCTCGAACAAGCGAACCCGAGACCAAACACGGTGCTGCACGCGGAGTGTCTGCCGCCAGCGAACTTCGAACAGGAGAGCGAGCGTACTCTTGGCTGCCGCCACGAACAGCGCCGAGCTGGTTTGGAGATAGCGCTGAAGAAATCGACGGTAATGCGGCTCTTTTCCACGAACTTGAGCGAGTTCAGCACACAAATGTGAGTCCACCGCCGCGGTCAACGGACGGCGCCGAGCTGCTTTCGACTGACTGACGGGAAAGCCAACTTACAGCGCGCGACATACTACAACCAAGCTCTTTACGAGAACCCGCAACGTGTTTTCGACGACTCCCAACACAGCGACGACTTCTCATCCCAATATTGTCAGCCCGGAGCTCATCGCGGCGGCGACGACAGGCGAGCACTCGATGAGTGAGCGTACGGGAGGCCGACGGCAATGGCAGCCAATTTCCAGGCGGTCACAAAGCACAGGCAAACTGCAGACGACGAAGCCGACCTTCACGAAGTATTTCGTGCGTGCGATATTCAACACGACCGAGCCCGTTGCCGGCAAGCGCGATCCGTATCGTACACGCGACAAGTAGAGTAGAATAAAGAATGATAACCAACTTGCCTCATAATCCAGCGCTGTTTTCTGCCCTGAGTCGGACTAAAGTATATATCCGATAGGCTTGTTGTCTTCTCTGCCGTCATAGTGGTTTCGCAACTGCTGCTGTCGTGTGTTGGTCGTGACCATCTTGAAGCCAAAGATATACAGCGCGGCGTAGTGACGTGTCGAGACTTGCTCCAGACTTCATGGGTGCAGCGAAACGCAAAAACAGCAACCCACGCTCATCCAAGCGTACGCACAAGCAACACGTCTTAATTCTTAAATCGTCTAATCCAGGCGGCCGTGGTCGAGCACTCCAAGCGCGACGCAACGCCCACCGTCCCCGGCAAATAGGGGGAAAGACTGAGCCAGCAGAGGTAGAGAAGGAGGGCTGGTCACCTTGGTAACGCTTTTCGCGCTGCCTGCCACCCCGGGTGGTTCATACCTTTGAAGCGTTTTTGGAGACGAAGTGGTTTCACGCGGCACGCTTCCCTATGTGGTTGCTCCTCAACGGTATATCCGTTCATCGCGCGCGCCTATGGGGCTCCGTTACTCCATTTCGGGTAATTTTTCCTTAGAGTGTAAGGAAGCTGTTGGAACCACCCATACTAACAAATCTTAAGAGGTTTTTTTACGATGCAGAATGCGCTGATACTTCCAGTAACGGCTGCTCATGTGTTACTAGCGAATCACACGCACACTTACCTCTATTTTCATCAGATATTGCACCTGCCTTGCCTGAAACCAGTTTTACTGCTGATGGTAGATCATCCCTCATAGGAAAGTTGAAACTAAAATCAGCATCTGGGCTAGATGGTATTATTCTGAAATTGTTGAAAATATACGTCATATTGTGTCGGAGTATTACCTATTGTTATTTTCGCAATCTCTTTGAACAGGCATCATCCCGGACGACTGGAAAGTGGGAAACGTCGTTTCCGTCTTCAAATCCGGTAACAGGAACTCTCCACCGAACTACCGACCAATCTGTTTGACTAGCGTACCCTGAAAACTGATGGAACACGTCATTTACTCTTACACCATGAACTTTCTCGACTCCAATATCTTCTTTCATCATTCTCAACATGGGTTTCGTAGGATCGGCTCCTGCGAGATCCAGCTTGCCATCTTAGTTCATGACCTTCATGCCAGCCTTGACATTAACCAACAAACCCATTCCATATTTCTTGATTTTGCTTAAGCTTTCGATAAAGTGCCCCACAAACACCTAATATTAAAACAGCCTTCCTCAAACTGGCACGCGTATGTAATTAACTGGACAAAAAATTCCTGACTAACCGCAAGCAATCAGTGTTTACCAATGATAGTGCGTCTGACCCTCCTCCGGTGGCATCGGGTGTACCACAGGGTTTGTGTCTTGGTCATTTTTTATTTGTAATTTAGGTTAACGACCTACTTTTGCATATATATTTAAATTGCCGTATCTTTGCTGATGACTGTGTCATTTATCGGACCGTTGCTATAACCATTCTGAACAATTATTATTACGCGAAGACTTCAATCATATCCTACAATGGTGTGATAACTGGCTTATGACCTTAAACCCTGCTAGGTGCAATCTAATCTCATTCACTTGTCGTCTAAACCATCTTCGCTTCTTGTCCCTGTCGAATCAGTAACCACTTATAAATACCTTGAAGTCACCCTATTCTACAATTTGTCGTGGAACACTCACATTACTAAAATCGCATGAAGAGCTAACAGAACATTGGGCTTTTTAAAACGCGATTTATGTAGTGCTCTCAGTCATGTTAACTACTTGCTTATACATCATTAGTCAGGTCAAAGTTATAATACGCATCTGCCATCTGAAAACCACGTGAAGTTAGTGAATTTCTTGAAATCATTCAAAATCGTGCAGATAGAATTATTGAAGCTTCATACTCATACGACATCAGTGTTTCATCTCTCAAAGCCGAGTCTAACTTATCACCTTTATCTGGACGCCTACGCATTGCAACTCTTATTATTTTATAAGTTTTATCACTCGCCACTTCATCGCTCTCCTTACAAAATCCCTGCAGCTCACATATCTCATCGCACCAGCCGTTCACTTTCGCCCACGTTTTCACCCACGAACTCGTACTAAAACATTTTCTGCTTCTTCCCTCAGATCGGTAAAAAGCTGGAACGGCCTTTCTCACGATACCACCACAATCACCTACCTGCCCATAAAGCTGCATGCATAGTATTTTAAACGTAACTTCACATTGATTACTGTGACAACACTATTGATTGTAAGTTTACCCACGCCCTTATGTAACACCTTGGTCTTTAAAGAAATGAATATCAAATGGAATGCACAAAAATAGCAGAACTCTCGCTAAAGTGGAGTTTTTTTAGTCTTTCTCGTGCGCAGATCATTATGATGGCAATATACGAGCGCTACGACAAAAAAATTAAAAAAATCGTTGAGTATGACTGGAACCTATAACCTAAAGTCGCACCACAGTTTGCGAGCCTGGCACGCTAGCTAGGTACTACACAGCACTGGAAAGTGGCGCCAAAAGGGATCGCCAACCAATTTTTATTGTGCCATTTTTTAGCAGAACGCAAAGCTGACCGGCCAGTGTGATTCTAATCACTGAATGTCAAAGTGGGAAACGCCGCGAATAATCATAATTTTTCCATTTACAGCGAACTTGAAGTTGCATACTCACATGCTGGAAACAGTGAGGACGGGAGTGGCTCGAGTTCAAGCGTAGTGGTTCACCTCGCATGCGTGCATTCCGTGCACCGTGGCTCAAATTGGTTGACTGGTGGCCGCGCCGCTTTACATCGTGCACCTTCTCGACGTCGCAAGCAGTGCAGACTTGAGCGTGGCGAGATAATAATGTACAGTGCTCAACTAGCATGTCTCTAACGACGAAGCGTCGCGCATAGAAGAGGGGTCATTCGGGTGAAAAAGCAGCGGAGCTACGCAGCTTCACCCCAGCCGTAAGATGGCAACACATCACTCACTGCTTTCAACGAAACACGCCTACTAGTGCATCATTCGTCTACGTATTTTTGCGTGTAACATTGCGACCTGAATACGTCTTTATCGTCTGAGATTATACTGTGCGATGAAGTCGGGCCGCGATGAGGCATGGATCGGATGCGAGGGAAGTGCACATGGCGTCGACGTGATGGCAACGTTGTCACGGTCCCTGCATTTACGGCAATGAAGAAATACGGGTCGGAGCAGGGAGATGCCATAAAAGATGTGCCGTCCCGATGTGCGTCGTGGTCTTCGCTTGTCTCGTCTGCCTCTCAGCTTGGCTGCTGCTAGGTAGAAATGTCATCAATGTGTTAGGCACGTATTGCATTTGTCATTGAAGCCTTAAGCTAATGTTTCTTACATTGTGCTGTTCAGCACAGAGATTTTTTTGTGCTCTTCACTTCGCGTATTGTTTTCGTGGATTGCTTCACACCAAATAAAACTGTTGGGAATGCTTTGCAGCGCGTTTGCGAAAAAGTTCTTTCTTGGCTCAAGAAGATCAGTTCCCGCTCATGTTGTTAAGTCTCTTTTGTGCCGCTACATGTATTCGACTTCACTGCATGAGTAAGATTTTGGGAAAAATGCAGCTATTCTCAGTAACGTCACCTGTGCCGTTCACGAATTGCTTGAAGCTCTAACGAGCGCAACAAGAAGGAAGTGGTGAATACAAAAAAATGTTTTCTAGCTAAATCCAGAACGTAATGTTTTAGTAAACACTCCTGCCTCGCTAACGACTTGCACGCCACCTAAAACTGCTTTGTTTTGCTGCGGCAATTGCTGGTGGCTTTTGTTTCGCGAAAGAGCGATGCAAAGTGTGCAACAGAAATTTATAAGCACAATATGACAGTTGTATTTTCGCGTCTCGCAGTGCAAAGAACCTCTCTTTGTGCCTGCCTTCATCAAACATTAACAAAGTGGGCATGTGCTTGCCCGGAATATCACATGAAACTAAAAATTTTCGCTTCTTCAATGATTCTCATGTTTTAAATAAAGTGTGTACATAAACGCACATTGGCCACGTGTGCTTGCCGCTCTAGCGGTGCAGCTTACACCAAGGTCATCTATGCATGCAATCGACGCATTAAAATAAAAGAAAACCCTAAAGCATGGCCTCAGAAACGAGCACGTACGTAGAAGATGTCTCGGAGGCTGTGTAATATTCCTAATCACTACAAAATGGCCTTCGAGACAGTCTTTTCTGTGGTCTGCCATCTCTGAGGCTGCAAAGTTTCCCACACCTGTTTGGTACGCTGCGAACCTGAATCAACCGCAGGGGCCTATGAAAGCGTCCTCTCTTAACCTTTTATATTACTCTTATGCGTCGCGCACAAAACAGCGCGAGCTACATCTGTAGTCACAAAAACGCCACATCTGAGCATGCGCGGCGCCAGTGATGTGCCTGCTTTGCAATTTGCACCCTTCTTTATATCTCTGGCCGCGATTACTGCTTTGGCCGTTGAAGCACTGTCAACATTATAGAAACGAAAGAAAAAAAGAAACCAGCAATTGCCTTTTATACTCTAAACCTATTCTCGCTTCGTGATATCATATCACAGTGGGAACGGTTCACTTTGTTGTTTTACTTGCTTTTGCTGTGTTTTTTTGCTGAATTACTCGGAGCGCTTTCGACAGCCAAAGCGGTTGTTGCATCGCCGGTGATAAACAGGGATCAGTATTGCAGGGCAGGCACATCACTGGCGCCGCGCCTGCTCAGATGTGGCTTATTGGCGACTGCAGATGTCGCCCGTGCCGTTCCGCGCGTGACGCTCCATCGTTTTAGACATGTGAGTTGAGCACTGTACATACGTACTCAAACTTAGACGACTGGCGTGCATGACAACGTCAGGCTACGCAATTGCGTACAAGAGTTAACGACTTCATATTGCATATACAGCTTCAAATCTCTTTTGCTGCGCTGCGCCACATGACAGTTTTTATACTAAGTACTATTTGAAAATATAAATACTACTGACAATACGAAAAAATCTGGAATTTTTCACTATATTTCATGGTATTTTCATTTATTTCACGATCTAATCACGCCCATGATTAGTTGTCAGTCCATTTAGGCATTTACTCCTTTATGTTATAAGTAAATCTGGCGATTCGTCTTCATTTTCTTGTTTAGAAGCGTGGGTTAGGGTGTCTCCGAGCGTGCGACAATCTAACACACGGTAGTTCATACGTTTCAGGTGTTTTTTCAGTCATTCGCAAGAATAAAACGTCCATTCGACACGCTTTGCCGTAAAAAACGGTAGCTTAACCAAAGATATTAACGGCATTCCTACTAACTCGCTAAACGGTTAGCCGTTTCTGCAGAGAAACATGGCATTTATGAACTGCACACCGAAAAGTTCCGTTTTCGTCCCCTACTTGAATATACTTTTTGTCATTCTTGTTCACGTCCTTCGACTACAGCCACAATACTTCAGCATAGCTGTACCGTACAATAGGCTTGCGGCAACATTCTAAGTGCGGGACCGATGTTCGTAGCGAGAAACGTGAATATTATTATAAGAAAAAAATGCAATACCCGTTTGAATTGAGTTTGCAGCGTGACCAATCGTAGGAGGTCATATTCCCTAGTTTAACCAACACAAATGCATAGCTAAAAATGCCGATAATGAATGTTCCCCGTACATTGTAGTGCGCTAAAATCTGCTGGCAGGCGCTGGAAATGGTGTTTTTTTTTCTTACTCGTCTCCTACGCCACAACAAGGAAATGCAGTACTTTACACTGCATATATGCGTAGTCATTAAATTGTGGTAATTCCTCGTAGTGTGGCAGCACATGTTTATATGTCAGGAGCAGGAGTATAACCGCGTTTTACTCTGCCATGCCTGAACTGCTTATGGGCCTTCGACTCTCTCAGAAAGAGGTAGAGTATCACACAGGTTCACTTTCTGTTTTCCTACAGACGGAAAACAACATTTGACTCTATCTCTGAGAGTGGAACAACAGAAGTGTAACTTGGCCTTTTTTACTCCTACAATACACTCCATGGTTTTTGGTGTGTCGAATGCCATGTTTATATTTAAAATGTTTTTGTGTAGATTATTCGTCTATTGAGCAAGCCAAAGAGGAGCTATTGACTAGCTATTCACTGAGTTTAATAAGTTCGAAGTTAAAGAGCCTAGAAGACTAGATATTCAAACACTGTTCCGTTCAGTTAAAAGCATCTAGCAGTGGCTTACATCAAGAAAATTCACAAGAGGGGACATATATCATACCATGCCGGCCGTTTTTTTAATAGGGTTACATCTTTCTATACATTGAAAGTGAAACATGCTTTGAAATTATATAGAAAACCCGCATGGGATCTAAACACAAGTAACTGCATTGTTATATTCAGTCTTCTTCGAACCAATTGAGTGGCTTTTGTGTTTTACACAGTGCCATACAACTGAGGAACATTAAACTACGAGCTCCTTGCAGGTACACGCTCAACCGTAATCGGCCTTAAAAACTTATCGCACTATATTTCACTGTCACGTAACTCAAACATATTACGCTCTCAGACTAAATGTCAAGAGGGGCAGACACTTGCAAGGGCTGCCCCCCAGATAAGAGAGAGAAACAACATTTATTTACGCATTTTTACGCGATCAGGAACATACGCTCTTAGTGACAACTCGAGTAAACTTGACACTTGGGAGTGCTTGAAAAGTGGCCCCAGTTTATATTCAATTACTGCTTTCAACGCACTCTTTTAAGCAATTTCAAGCCATAATGCAACTCATTCTAACTTGGTTTGTCAAACGTTGTTGAAGTAATGTATGCCAGCTTCCCTATAGAGTAATTCAGTTCCGTGAAAATCCTTCAATTCTTAGCAACACCTTTAACAAGGTAAACACTTGGCGAGGAGCACCAAATTAGGACACGGCAAGAGAAGTCACACAAGTTACACTGCACACGCTAGAAGCAGTGATGCCGATCGCCAACGGTTTTGCTTTCTTCAAAGGGGAAGTTGCAGAACACCTTCGAAATTCCGTCAAGCATTCCACAAAAAAGGGGAAAACGAAAGTGTATCAACATGTCAACTCCTAAGAATTATCGTCATTTAGTTAGTGTAGCACCTGCTTTCAAATAACTGGGACTCTTACCTGAACAAAACGCAAAAACAAATTTGTTACAAAAACTATATAGCTACAACAGCACGGCTTAATCATTCGAGAGCAAATAATTACGCAGTAAAATGCTCATGAAACATCCTTAAATAGGCCGCGCACACAGATTTTTTTCTTTCATTTCATTTATACTGCAATGTGCCTTGGTGATTGAATTGTAAAACATACCTTAAAAATTAACACAGAAACGTGGAAACCCAGCTAATCCTAAAAATAATGATAACGCTTCAAGGTGACATTGTCCATTGCTGAAGATTTAAACAAAAGAAGCTTCGAAGGAGTATTGCACGTAAGCTGGGGAATGGCGATTTCTGAAAGTTTCAGTGTTCTGTTTATTGAACAGCCTTTCCGCAGAAACTTACTTGCGCGTGCGTCGACTATTGCGCCACTTACAGCGAAGTATGTTCTTCACAGATATGTTTGTATATACCGTGTAATGATTGGTTCACACCGACTATAGCAGCGGTCGCGCGACCATTTGCGACAGGTCACGATCAGTCGTGAACTGTCGCTAACGGTCACAAAGTGACCGCTTTGGCTAGTCGCTGTCTGACCGATTTTTCAGTGACGCGACTGCTGTCGCAAAGCTGCTGGAACAACCAGCGATGCCCAGAAGTGACACCAACATTTCTTTATATCCCGGCACATTTTTTTTTCATTTTGCTGGCCTCCTGCCGCCAAATACAAACGAATGCGTTCTTCTGGGCAAAGCTCAAGGTCTTTTATTGTAACTATACTGATTGTTGGCCTAGTTGGTACTTGCACAATGGCCACCACTAGTTGTACTATGGCCACCACGGAGTACTTGGCTTCGAGATGGCGGGGCGCAGCACCTCAAGCAAAGTGTCGAATTTACGTGGCGGCATCCGCAAAAAACACCACGTAAATCAGTGTCAAAATAAAGAGAAAGTGAATTGTGCACTGTTTTTTGTATGCAGAATTTGTCTTGAACTTGACTTGCAACCGCCTGCAATGCAGCGCGTTTGTTATTCATGCCTTGGCAGCGACTGAGTACAACGCGTTCGAGACGCGTTTGTGCTGCATTGTGGGCTGTGGCAAGTCAAGTTAAATTAAAGGACCGTTTCTGAGTACGTACCACTCTCCGAAATACTTCTTGTCATCTCAGTGCGGCATGGAAGGTAGGAGGTTTGCATGGCCGGCCAACTTACGCGAGTGGAGGGACGGTTACACCCACCACCGGCTTTTAAAGACGATGGTCTTTCATGGGAACCTTTGACGCTAAAACTTTGGTCTGTCTGCCTGTTTGTTCGCCCTTAACGGCACCCTAAACGGCACCAAAGTGGTCAAACGATACTCCAAATGGCCGCTACATCCGCAGCGCCCACCAATATTGTTCAAGATTCAGCGTTCATACTTGTGAGATTGTCAAATAAAAAGCAACTATTGCCCATATCTGAGGTACCATAACAGTACGTCAATATTCTGTATGTGTGTCTTTTAATAGAAAAAGCATACTTAAGTAAATATTGGCTCCGTAGCATTTATCAGGTTGCGCTAACCAGGCAACGGTTGCACGAAAAGGCGTTTCCAACGCTTGGCTAAGACCACACAGTGGTGGCACCTACCCGTCGCCTTGCGTTCCACACCTTATCACCTCCGAGACGGGCGTGCTGGGTGCGTGTGCTTCGTTTTCCAACATAACTGCCAGATAGCGCTCATGTCTCACGTATGACGTGACTTGATGTGCTCATGATCATGCATAGAGCACCTGTTGTGTGTTTGCCCAGCGCTTCGCACACAACGTGGCGTCTAGCTCACCGCACTCCGTCGCCATGGTCTGCCCACGGCTACACAGAGGGATTTGAATTCTATTTTCTGCACGGCACCACACCCAGGTCTTCAAGTCGGTTCTTCACTTCCTTGAGGATACTGGACTATATAACCGGCTACAGAAGCCACCCGCCACGTCTGTGGTCATGGATGCCATTTCTATTCTTTTTCTCTCTTCACATCTTCAATACCCTCTTCCTCCCTCCCCTACAGGCACTGAGCCGTGTTCCCAATCAGGGCTGCATAAGTTGCATCTTTCCCTTTCCTGAACCTCTATCTATCTCTCTCCACTGCACGCTCAAGGCACTCTAATGCAGCGCTTCCAGAATACCATTCACCAATTTTCTTGCGCAGAACATCAAACGTTTTGTTCTTTCTCTCTAGACGCGAGATATCGTCTTTCGACGACATTTTAAGTGTTACATGCAGATATGGGAGATTTTTTCTTTGGAGGCTTCTGTGCTGCAAGCAGTGACGCCATGGCATAGCACATCAGCGCTTCGATAATCTGTTGTTCTTCGCTTGAATCGAACTCCTTGACGCTGTTGGGCGTTCTCAGCAGCGTCAAGGAGTTCGATGTGCAAGGGCGAACGAAAACAATAATTGCCGCTCGCTCAATTCGCTCCCCTCACTCAGCTGGCGGCGTTCAGCTGATCGGCACCGTTCTCCAGAATTCTCGCTGATAACTAGATCCGGACATGGTTCTTCAGGTTTGCAACTTCCGGTCGCTCGCATGCAGCCTCTGCCTGTGTGAACATCATTCGCTTTTTGGTCGCCAGTGTCGCAAGTGGTCGCGCGACCGCTGCTAGTTGCGAGTGTGCACCAGCCTTAAATGGCGACACTCGCCTTCAACGGAAAGCAAGAAAGATTACGAGTGACGAACACGGGCCGCACTCCTGACTGCAGGCAGCGATATTCAGCAAGAATGTGTGGCGTGGATGGAGACAACATTTTCACGGGGTCGTGACATGGCCGAAGACAGTCAACGATCAAACTGTTTATTTGAGCGAACCTGTGCCCGGTGAACGGAAAGTCGGATTCCAGTAGAAGTCTTGCGTTTAAGAGAATTTTATTTCCGGATATATCTTACACAGCTTATGTGCACACATAAAAATGAACAATGGTGAACAATGCGTATGTACAATGCATGCTGTTATATACAGCGAAACAACTTATAGCGTATGCAGTGACGTACTATGCAAAAATTGTACAACAAATACAGGACATTCATGACATCGAGATGATTAAACTTAAATAAACAGTAAGGCTATATGAACAAACAAGGAGAGGTCATTCACAATGTAGCGTGATATTTTGCATTCACCTGTGAGGACAATTCGCTCTCGTGCTCAAGAACAATATTGCACAAAAGGACATGTTTCTAAAGAAGAAAAGAAAAATACACACCGTAATGTCACAGTGGTACAAGCTCTAGCCCACCTCCTCAATAGGGGAGGAAAGGCATGGACACTCTGTTGTTTTTTTACGATAATAACTCACGTAGACCATCGTCGGGGGAAAGTCTCCTCTCCCAGCATGACTAGTTTTGCGTTAAGATGCATAAACATTATGTTTCTTAGCCAATGTAGTAGGGGAAACATGGCTCTCTGGGGGCGTCCCCTCAGGCAGGCCAGTCCCCTTCGTTTCCATAAGACGAAGGCTCCGATAACCATTAAGAGTACGACTAAGTTGTAACTGTGGCTAGACTTCCACTGCATACTTGTTTGGAACATCCTGGTAACCATGCACCAAAAGGTGCGCGCTACTATGCATTCATGGAAGACATGGTTTAGTGTTTCGATGCGGCCGCATTGCGGGCATGTGGCGTAGGGCGCCACGCCCCACGTCGCGAGGCGGTCGGCCGTTGGTAAAGCCCCCCCATTCCCTGAACCAGTTTAGGTCACGGACCTCGGAGGGGAGAGACGTGTTTATAAAAGTCCAGCGTCTTTTCGCCCGGCATTGATCTTCAGATAGGCTTTTAAATGCTATTAATTCGCTCATGTCGGTGGGGGACATTTCCATAAGTTCCTGAACTGGAAAATCGTTTTACCATTGTTGCAAAGATTTTATAACATGTGTGTAATACGCTGGTGGCTGCTCAGCAGCTGGTCCCGTGTCGTTTGCTAAACCAAGAAGTCTTCTAGAGGTTCCTAGCAGATACACTATAAGTTGCCTGCCTCGATACGATGAGTTCTCGAAGAGTGCCCAGGTGTTTTTCAGAGCCAACATGCGGAACATTACATCAATGTTGGGTACACTGAGCCCCCCCAATTTTACTGGTAGGCGGACCAAGGCTCTGGCAACAGCTTCGCAAGCCATCCCAGAAAAAGGAGCCGCACGCAGTAGCCACTCTCAGCAAAACCCGTCGAGGTGGTCGGGCAATTCTGGCTACATAAAGCAGTGGCGCTGTTATGCTGGATTTAATTAGGAAAGCTCTTTCAGTAAAAGGTAGTTGAAGCGTTCTGGCGACTTCAATGCGTCTGTCTACTTTGTGCTTTGTGTTGGATTTCTTTCCATGTGGTGCGGGCTACCTCACCAGTCGAAAGGAAAGTTACACCTAAGACTTTAACGCCTTGGACGATTCGGACGCCATCAGGGAACTCTTCACTGTGCATCCCAAAGCACAATGCCTTGCTTTTTCCGGGAATAAAACGTGCTCCCGACAGATAACTATACGTGTAGAATATTCACAGAAAGGCTCTGTAGCTATCTATGTTCCGAATAAACAACGAGATGTCATCGGCGTATGCCGCTACTTTCACTTCGCCCAAGCCTGGAAGAGGGAAACCGCGTATCGAAGTTCATTTCTGGATTTGTTTGAATAATGAATCTATGCATAATGCAAAGATGAATGCGGAGAGGGGACAGCCTTGTCGAATTCCCCTACTTACTGCAATGGGTTCAGATGTATAGCCATTCACTACTAATGACGTTTCTAAGTCTGTGTATAGTAAGCGGAGGGTGTCGGTTAAATGGGCTGGGAAGCAATAACACTCAAGCACAGCGAAGAGATAGTTCCATTCTACGCGATCAAAAGCTTTTTCCTGATCCAAGGAAACAAAAATGCCAGATATTTGTGTTCTTGTAGCGTACGTGAATACATCGCGAGTCAGCGCAAGCGAGGAATAGATCGTACGACCTGGGACACAGCATGTTTGTATGTCGCTTACTATTTCCGGTAGAATGGTTGTTATGCGGTTTGCAAGAATGGCTGTGAATATCTTATAATCCGAGTTAATTAGTGAAATGGGCCTCCGCTCCATTGGCTCGGATGGCTCTCCCTCGCTTTTAAGCAAAAGTATAACTTTGCTCTCACGAAACGTATTCGGTCTGATTCCATCAGCAAGAAGCCCATTTAGCATTGTCAAAAGGTGGTCTTGTACTGTTTCAAGGAAGGTTTTGTAGAAACTCAGTCTCCCGTCAGAGCCGGCGGCGGCGGTTGTGTTCATACGCTGAAGCACAATGCGTAATTCATTCATCCAGCGTCACTGGGCTGCACAGACCATCGCGAAGCTCCTCTGGTACGCGGGAAATTACCTCGCAAAACTCATTAACTATGGTAGTATAGTTCAAGCCGTTTGCGTTCTCCGCCCTGAAAAGATTCGAAAAACGTCTTTCAAAGAAACTCCTTATGTCTTCTGCTCGTGTAGACTGTTCGCCGTTCAGCAACTGAACGAAAGGGACATGCATTTGTTCACCGAAGGAGCCGTTGCGAACACTTCGAAGAACAGCTGGATCTAAAACCGGTCGTCCGCTGATAAAAGACTGCACAGCCGTGCGCGAAGACGTAGCAAAAGTTCGTACCGCGCCTTTAACTGATCGAGATAGTCGTGCATTGCGAACGTCAGCGTCTCGCCTCTGCATACAGTGCGCGCTTTTCGTAGCGTGTCGTTTATCTCTGTCGTCAGGCGCGCTTTCATTTCGCGCCCCGCTTCGATAAGCTCGGCGCGCCAACTGTGTTTGAATGCAGTTACGTGGTTCAGGCGGCCTTTTACATGCCTGCTCTAGTGCATTGCGCAGTAATGCTACGCTTTCCGGGTCGTGCACGAGTGTAGTGTCCATTTTCCAATGGTTTCTAAATGTAGTGGATTGTTCAAAGAAAAGTTTTACAGACACTGGAAAGTGGTCTGTAATGCATGGAACGTCCGGTGGGAAATGTACGACCTCGCAACTAATCACATGTGTGGCAAGCACTTCTGGAAAACAAAAGCGGTCAAGCCGGGTGATGTTGGGACCCCGTTGCCATGTTGCAACGAAGTCATTTCCGTGAGTGTCGACCCACGCATCTCGGAGCTTGAAATTGCGGATGAGTTGTCACAATGCGCTAACTCCGCTATAATGTCTGCTTTCTCTGCATCCGCGCGCTTTTGTGTCGGTGTCCTCAACACAGTTAAAATCCTCTACTAAGAAAGTAAGGTAGCTGTCAAACATAAATGAGTCGAGTGAATTGAAAAAAATTGACCGTGCCCCCACGTTGAGCTAGGGCATAGATTACGAGCGCCCTTACTCGTCTGCCATGGAGGTCAAAGTCTACTACTAGTGTGCGGCCGTCAAAACCATAAACACAGTGTGGTCTTCGACGTAACACTGGTGTCAAGAAGACAACTCCGACTCCGCACATCTTTGAATCAGTCAGCGAAAAAAAGGCTTCAACTCCCAAATGTGAACAAAAGGATTGCACATCAAAAGGGGTTTAAAATTACATTCCTGTAAGAAGAGGATGTCGACATGACGTAACCTTGTGTAGTGCATGAATTCTCTCTGCTTATCTAGGCGTCTGAAACCCCTGACGTTTAAGGAAAGAAAATGCACCGTAGCCATTTTGAAAAAGAGAGAGTGCGCGCAAACTCCAAAGAAACCCCTTGCAGAGGGTGGGGCGAGCGCTCAACGAGTGAACATGACTAAAGAGAGAAATGCTCTGACCTCGTCAGAGCATTAGCGAATTTTCGGAGCTTACTACTGTTCGTAGAGCCCTCAGAGTTCGTGGTCGGTAGGTGGGCTCGTTTGGTGGCTGGACGGTCTATTTCCATGGCGCTGGCACCGACACTCGCGCCGGTGGCCGCACCTGTAATTTGGTGAATGGGGTTTGACAGGCTCAGTTTGCGGGTCTGAGCCGAGTACTTGCTGGCGCGGGCGCTCGACGTTGTCGGTGGCATAATCACCGTTGTGGTCTTGTCTGGGCTGATGACCGGAGCGTCTGCACGTCCCGTTGTTCGGGTGCCGCGTCCCACCGAAGCTCTCGGCGCCACTGGTGGTGCCAACTGTGTCAGAGCTGTAGCTCTCGTGGTTTCTGCTAAGTACGGGCACTCGGGCTTCTGCTTTAAATGAGCTGTGTTCTTAATAGGCGTCCGGCGAGAAGTCGCTGGTCTCTGACGGGGCCTGAAGGGTTGACGAGGCTTTCTCAGACAGGGGAGGCAGGTCTCCTGCGTCTTGTGGTTCAGCATAGGCGTCAGTGTCGCTTGTGTCAGTGTCGCTCGCAGGCTCGAGCACCGGATAATCATCTTGCAAAGTGGGCGTGAGGTCGGTGCACGCTTGTCCTTCGGTTGCCGCTGCTGCAGCCGCTGCGAAGGTCTTCGGACGTACGCAGTCAGCTGTTGCATGGCTGCCCGAGCACTTGCGGCACGGTTCTGCGCATCCGTCTGTGGCATGTCCAAACACGTTGCAGCGCGTGCGACGAGGCGTGGCACAACCTTTGGTGATCTGGCCAGTATTCCTGCACTTAGAACACACTGTCTTGACACCCGGGTAGTCACACATGACAATGTAGCCTTCAACTGTCAGAAAGTTCGGTATTTGGCTTTTCATTTCCACTCGCGCCACACGGACACCTGTGACAACCCCGGGGTGGCCCTTAAACACTGGCTCGTGGATATGTTGCACGTTGCCGTAGGCGGAGAGAGCAGTCGCTAGGGCTGCGTCGCCTACCCACAGCGTTACCCGGAAGACTGTGACGTGGACTATTTTAGGACCTACGCTGACTAGTGGAACTGATTCGCCGCTTAAGGGAATGGCGCCCCGGCTCTTCAGCTTGGTGGCTGCATGGACGTTTGCGGCTGCGGCGCCGAACTCTGCACCTCCCATGTGCTAGAGGGACTTGATACCGGCTGGGCCGGTTACTGCTTCGAGGGCATCTATGATGTCGTCGATGGTGCTCCCCTTGGAGCACTGAAGTTAAAGCAATGAGCTTTCGGCGGTGGCGCTGCGAAAGCCATCACACTTCCGTCCTGGCCCTGGCTCTCACGGCTTGCGCTGTGGTGCCCAGGCGTTGGCTCACGATGAAGGCCTGGATAGAGCCGGGGGTTGTACAGGGGTTCGCTTGAATCTCGATGAGATGGGGTCGACGACTGCAGCGTGCCTGGTCGCGGGAATCCCGGCACCAGGTAAGCGGCGAACGGAGCGTCGGCCGTTGATCAACTGACAAGTGGTGAAGTGTGTCGGCATTTACACCCTTGCCATCGAACATTTAAGCGTTATCGCTAGCGGCGACGTAGGTTCGCGAATAATCTGTGACGTTCCCGAAGTGGGCGTTATCTTAACAAAACGATCTGCTAAAGCTTCAAAGCTTCTCGAACATTGTAGGCACGGTTTGCGCTGAACGTAGTGTATAACGGGGTGATAACATAGTACACTACAAAAGCCACAAAACATTGAAATCGGAAAAAGCAGAGGAGTAGAAACAGAGCCTGTCTTTGTTTCTACTGCTCTGCATTTTCCTATTTCAACGTTTTGTGGCATTTGTGGTTTACTAAGTATGTACTTACTTGCTGAACAAGCAACTCTTCTAAAGGTGTGATAACATAACTTGAGGAAAGGAACGTGGGAGTATACGCACTGAAATATCTGTCAGACCTGCATGATTGTCCCCGTTAGTGACGTTTATTGAACAAACCTTCATATCCTTATCATAAATGGCGCACCAATAACAACCTACAAATTATTCTTTTCTCGCGTTATTTTCCTAATAGCAACTATAAGCGGGCTAATGAGCTTTGCGTGCAGTACAATGGACCCTTCAACACGCAATTCGCTGCCTTTTTCACTTCTCAGCTCTCCACTACGTGCAAACGACACCACAAAAAGTTGAAGGGCGAGATTCGGAACCATGGGGCACACCAGACCGAGGACCAGACCTTTGAAAGGCTGCTGGGCTGGGCTCCCAACAAGGGCTCGAGAAAAAGTGTTATTCTTTGGTTCTCTTAGACCAAGTTTTACATGTTGGAAGACGTAAAGGATGAGCCGCTTACATAGATAAAAAAGGAAAAAAATATTTGAATATGGTGAGATTTACAGACGCTGCACTATATCGGGCAAATGCAGAGAACATGGTGGCCATGGTCACAGACTGAAATGGAAACGTCACAAGTTGTGCTCCTAAAGCCCGAGCCTCTATCACAGAAGCGGAGGAGATAGCGATCGCGCTGGCAATCAAGCAGGGCAGGGAGCGAAAAACCCCACTGACAATAATCACGGATTTGAAGACAGCATGTAGGAATTACGAAAAAGGTAGAATATGTCTGAAGGCCTTCAAAATCCTAACCAAAGCTCATAAAGACTTTCCAATTGAATACACCCAAACCATTATCTGGGCACCAGTGCACGAGGGCGTCACCGAGACCCAGTTTGCAAATGAAGCGGCTCGAGGCTTCACAAATCACCGAGCTTCCTTGGACACTGCAATAGAGGATCCAACGCCCATTGACCTTAACTTTGGTACAATTCTTCAGTATTACAGGGACCATAGAAAACTGTATCCAGCACTGCATAAGAACCTCACAGCAATGGAATCAGAGGCATTAGGCAGAATCCAGACACATACACAAACTTACACAGGCTACATGTATTCTACCTCGCAGCATACAAAGATATATGGCTGTGGTGTGGGGCCACACCAACTCTGTTTCACATCACGTGGGAGTGTAAGCATCATAATGAAGAACACAACATGAACAACACAGAGGAACAATGGGAGGCACTGCTGTCCAGCTCGGTCATTGCTGGTCAGCGGTCGCTGGTCCAACGGGTAGAGATGATGGCTAGGGCCAGCGGAGCCCTGGAATAGGGGCCCAGCCATTTGGAATGCTCTGCGTTATGCGCAAGTTTTTTTTCTCTCTCTCTTTATTCAACCCCTATCCGAAAGAGTATCTCAGCCGCGGTACTCTAAAGTGACACATTACTAGAACTTTACCACGCTTCGTCCTCTAGTAGACCAACGAAATGATTTCAGGACTAAAGTTGGCGTAACTCTACCCTAGAGCTGTTTTTTCTCCTTTTTTTAGAGTGCAGAAATTTTTGTCCGCTTTGTAGCCGCAGCCTTCAAAAAAAAGAAACAGTGAAGCAGGGCAACGCCTCCTGTATTTCTTTAGCAGGCTGACAAGAACAGCGGGGCAGGTTTCGAAGCACGCAAGAAAACTCAACCGCTATCGTGTATATTCACCAGACATCCCATAACCTGAAAAAGATATGTGTGATCTACACAAAAACGTGTATGGCTCGATGTCGTATACTTTCGGCTCCACTAAAGTTTTCACTTCTTTGTAAAAGGACAAGCTCATGACGCAGTGAAGAAGAAAAATTGTGGAGTGTTGAGCGCCAAAATCCGTGCGTGTCTTGTGACGAGGACGTTTGTATCTCGTGCCGTTGTCTTGGGGACGCAAATACATAGGGCGTAGGGGCAGATGTGTGAACACGAGGCTAAAAGAGGACACCAAGAACGTAAGAGTCGGAAACCAGAGAAAGCTTACGCTGCGGTGAATGCGATGTGAGTTTACATGTTTGCTTTTTCAACTTTGCAAACTCAAGTTTGATAAAATAGGCATTGTTGATCACCACAAAGACCAGCGCGTGTGGGAAATAGTTGAGGTGGCAGAGATTGCTTGTACGAGAGAATGATGTGTCGGCATGCCATCGCTTGCAATCACCAAGAATGGGCTAGAGTTTTCATAAACTTGGTACTTAAGTCTTGTAGGTATCACCCACCGACTGCAATAATTGCTGATTGATTTTTTCTTTGGCTTGATTTATTTGCTTTACCCATGGGCATGTATACTTGATATTGTAAGCGTAATAAAACAGTTGAAAGCCAGCACTCTTTACATTCTGTTTGTGTGGTCCTTTGTAGTTTTGCGCTCTGTTACATGTACAGGGACAAGTTCATAGAGTGGAACTTCAACGGGCTTATAAGATTTTTTTAAGAGCTGGACGCCATTACATTGCCCAAACTGGCACGTGCTTTTAAAAAAACGTCAAAGGAATATGCTTAAAATATGCGTAATACTACTAGTGGTTTTTTGGCTGACCATTGCAGCAAGATGGCAAGTCATGCCAGCCTCACTGATTACGTTCATGTTTCAAAATTTGGTTGAAGTGCACCGAATTTTTAAACATGACTATTGCAGGCATTGTGGCTGCTCTCCTGGTGTTCACAGACATGCTGCACAGTTTTTGAAAAAATTGAAGACATAGAGAGCGGGAGATTGCCTGGCTTTTTTTATTTCATGAAGCACGTGACAAATGCATTAGCAGGCCGTCAATATATTTGTTTGACGCAGACATTATCACTCTCAAAGGTTTTCTTTGATTGCCTTTTTATTCAACACGCAGTGATGACCATTATTTGTTTACTTGACATAGGAGATTTTCATTATAGCCTTGTATTTTTCTCCACTCCCCCCCCCCAACGTACGCCTGATATCTTTTAAACATTTAAATGGTATTTCTTTGACTGTTTCACCGATCCTTATCAACGTGCTTAAACCCTTTTCTTCACTACGCCTTATTTGGCACATACATATACAGGTTTTGGCAATAACGACCAAATGCTACTCAGTGCCCATGGTCCCTACTATGCTCCCTTGTCAGTGTGTCTTTGCGCTGCCCTTTCTAAATAAGTATCATGCTGTAAATCCGATACCTGGGCGTGTTGGTAAGTATCCACATTTAGCTTATTTCCGCGCGCACACAACACAAGGAGACGAAAGTGACCGACTGGCGCTATCACGCACCAACCACACCAAACCAAAATCGTGCTGAAGCGCCCTAAAGGCATTGTTTCCCGACCGTTGCTTATCTGGCCTACGTGCTTCGTGACCAACCCATTTCTACTTTTTTGTTATAACGTCAAGCAGAATATCAACAACCGTTCACTGCTCTGTGACCCACCTTGCTCTCTTCATATAGTCGAAGCGAGCATGTACTTTTACCTTTATTATATACAATGGCGCCACCTGGAAAATGAATGACAGGTAATATTTCCTAACTTTATCAGTAGTTAGCGAAGCTTTGTTTTTGCAGACATTTCGTCAGGTGTTTTTCAGGCATTATGCAGATACCTGGACTGCCTACTTCCTTTTTTTTTCGCGCTGTTTCTCGTATGCCATGTATGAACCTGCTCAATTAAACACTCTAGAGCCGATGCTGTGACTGACCATCGTTTATCTGGCCTATACGTGTAACGTTAATTTGATTGATTGATTGATATGTGGGGTTTAACGTCCCAAAACCACTATATGATTATCAGAGACGCCGTAGTGGAGGGCTCCGGACATTTCGACCACCTGGGGTTCTTTAACGTGCACCCAAATCTGAGCACACGAGCAGCAGCATTTTCGCCTCCATCGAAAATGCAACCGCTGCAGCCGGGATTTGATCCCGTGACCTGCGGGTCAGCAGCCGAGTACCTTAGC
The DNA here is from genome assembly GCA_013436015.1 of Rhipicephalus annulatus. Lineage (NCBI taxonomy): Eukaryota > Metazoa > Arthropoda > Arachnida > Ixodida > Ixodidae > Rhipicephalus > Rhipicephalus annulatus. The sequence goes on from WOVY01013909.1 coordinate 60,699, forward strand.
CACTAGACCACCGTGGCGGGGATACGTGTAACGTTACCCTACCCGAGGTCAAACTATTTGCACAACAACCAAAAAAATATCAGCAACCTTCACTTGAACTCTGAACCACTTGGCTCTATTTATTCAGCTGAAGCCGGTATGGCGGTATACGTACAGTTATATTTGTGATAGACTAGCTATGACACTCCGTAAAAACAAGGAATGCGGATGATGGCTTTCTCTGATATTTTGTTAGTTTGCGTCAATTTGTAAACCCAGATTCTTTGTCGGGTGTTACGACTTATATTTGTTCTCCTCGAATGTGTATGTTCAGTTTGTGTAAACATACTTTCTTCTGCAGAATAATCCACTGAATTTAAGAGAGCACCCTTTCCGCCTTGTCTTGTTCACGCTGTTTCACGTGTTCTATGCACTTGTACCGACCGGATTAATAAAATACTGTCACACCTACATGGCAATCGTGGCCCACAAGCACGAAGACGAGGTGACTTGAAAAGAAAAACTTTATTTGAGTGAACTAGTGTGCATCAAAGAATTGAGTGAAAACACTGTCAGTGGCCTCAAAACGGCCTGTGCGCTTCGGCGTCGGCGGAAGGAATGCTCTTGCTGTCTTCGCCGATACGCCCGCCGTGGTGGTCTAGTGGCTAAGGTACTCGGCTGCTGACCCGCAGGTCGCGGGTTCAAATCCCGGCTGCGGCGGCTGCATTTCCGATGGAGGCGGAAATGTTGTAGGCCCGTGTGCTCAGATTTGGGTGCACGTTAAAGAACCCCAGGTGGTCAAAATTTCCGGAGCCCTCCACTACAGCGTCTCTCATAATCATATGGTGGTTTTGGGACGTTAAACCCCACATATCAATCAATCAATCATGTCTTCGCCGATACGCATCAGTTCCTCGCGTGGTACCACTGCTTATCAAAAGCAATCACAGCGCGGGAGCGACGGAACGACGCGCTACCGACGCCACACTCTAGATAAGCTGAGGGCGGTGCTGCGCGAAGGAGCGGGCACCAACATAAGCGCGCGTGGTAATACTATAAAGCCATCTTTCCGACTGACCATCGTTTATCTGGCCTCCGTGAGCTGTGACCCACCCCTGTCCACTTTTTAAAAAAGGAATAAAAAATATTGTCACAGAGTCACGACGTGAACGAGGAAGGAATGTGGCAATATCAGCGACCCTCACTTGCTCTTTCAACAACTCTGCTTTCTTCGAATAGTCGATGCCGGTACAGGTAGGCTTACGTTTCTGACAAAGTATGACACCGCGGAAAAAAAAGAAATGTCCGATCTATCTTTATAAGTTTTGTGCGGTGACTTTTAACGCACAATTTATAACTTCTGCCTTCGACTCGTATTTTTACGGGTTCGATTTGTGCATGGGTATACTCTCCTTCTAAATGACCCCTTCGTTGTAAAAGAACACCACGTCCACCTGCATGTACCAACCATGTGCGCGTACCAACTGGCTCCATAAAACACTCCCAAAACAATGTTCTGTCGGACGATCTCCTATCGCTATATGTAGCCTGCGTTTTGCGCAACCTACATATGTGTGGGGTTTTAACGTCTCAAAACCATCATATATTAATGAGGGACGCCGTAATGGAGGGCTCCGGAAATTTCGACCACCTGGGATTTTTCAACGTGCTTCCAAACCTGAGCACACAGGCCTACAGCGTTTTCGCTTCCACCGAAAATGCAGGCGCTGCAGCCGGGATTCATTCCAGCGGCTTGCGAGTCAGCAACCGAATACCTTATCCTCTAGACGACCGCGGTTGGGCGACCTAACTAAACTTCATCAAGATAACGTGTGAAAGAATACAAACTTTCTTTGTGTGTTTTGCGACCCACATGGCTCTCTATATACAGTGCGAGCCGGTACACGTATACATACCTTTTTTAAAGACGATAGTCTTTCTTGGAGACCTTCGACTCTAAAATTTCTGTCTGTCTGTCTGTCTGTCTGTCTGTCTGTCTGTCTGTCTGTCTGTCTGTCTGTACATTTTTCTGTTTGCCTGTGGCAACGATTCTCTTAGAGGCACCAAACGATACATCAAACAGCCAACGCCATCCACAACGCTAATATTGCTCAAGTTTCAGCGTTCATACTTGTGCGATTGTCGATTAGCAAGCAATTATTACACATATCTCAGGCATCATAACAACACGTCGATGTTTTGTATGTGTGCCTTTATACTAGAGAAGACACTCAAAAGTAATTCAAAGGACCGTAGCGCTTATCACGCTGCACTGACAGTGCAACGCGATGCTCAAAAAGGCAAGTGTTTCCTACGCTTTCCTGATACGACACGGTGGTGGCACCTGCCCGTCGCTTTGCGTTCTACTCTGTATCACCTCCGACATAGGCACGCATCTTTCTTCGCGGGCACGCACGCCTTCTTCATTTTCGACGATAACTCAGATGGCGCTTGTGTCTAACGTGCCTCGGTTCGCTCGTTTGCCTTCGCTGCACAGATCGAGGCTTTCTAACACAGCGCTTCCAGAATACAATTCACCACTTTTTTCGCGCAGAACTTCAAATAAACGTTTTCTTCACTCTCTGTACACTCAAGACTATCGTCTTTCGACGACACTTGAAATGAAACGTGCAGATATGCGGCCTTTTTAAACAGTATTCTATCCTGTGTGAACAAAGAGTCACCGATAATTGTTTTTAAAATTTTTTCAGGTTCTATAGCCTTGTTAATGCAGGTACCTTTATAGGTGCTTTACATTGAAATACTGCACTCTGCCGCATATTCCTACATTTTCAAGTTGACCATTTTGTTATTTGTCAGGTTCCGTGTCTTTGCATAAATCCGAAAAAAATTTGATAGAAAGTCGTCGGTAAAATCTTTCACATTTCTGCAAGATTCATCCCGTAAACTGCTATACTTAAAGTGTATTTTCAGTGCTCTTAAGCCGCTTTAAAAGCTGAGTGTCACCAGTCGATAAGGCTGCATCTCTATTACTCGCAAGGTATGCTTCTGTCTATTCCTACAAGCTTTCAGGCTGTAATACAAATGTAGGTGTTTTGTATTTAAGTATGTGTGTTTTTGTGTATTTGAGTGGCCGCGTTTATACCTCTGACACGTTTCAAGAAGAGTTATAGTTCGTGCGCATTTTTTAGTGTTCGGAGAATATTTCATTTAAGAGTTCGGTCTATTCAGAATAATATTATTGTTAGCATTTGCTGTGTGTTTTGTCAATACGATGAGGGAGGATGGGAGAAAAAGTTGAGCAGTCTAGCGCCTGCCTGTTTAAAGTACACTTTTGCGAGTTTAAATAATGACAAGTCAACAGCATTGCAAACCGGGTAATCTACAGCGAAGTGAAAAAAATAAAGCATGGGGAAATACCATTTTTAGCAACACTGCAACGCATTTTTCATGAGAGTAAAACTAACAATACCACATCATGACAACTTATGATGCAAAATTAGACAATAAAATTGAAAGTATTGAATATTTACGTGAAATAAACTCCGATAAACGCCAAGATTCCTAAAAAATTGTACTTCAGAAACGCCCTCTTAATTGCAGAAAAATCAAATTAACAAACTTAGCTTCAATTATCTTGTACGAAATAACGCTACGGGTGAACCTCAGCCCACTACCCATCTCGTCTGGCTGTTCGCGCCCTTTCTAGTTTTCTATGTACAGAAACCGACCAGGCCAAATGAGCACTGTAGTGCCATCGTTCTCTCTGACTATCTGTTACTTCTCCTGCATGTCACGTGAATCACCGAAGTCCCCCTTTTCTCACCATGTCAACAAGAGTCTCAGCTACATAGTTGAAGCTGGTATATACGTCGGCTGTTGAAATCAAGGCGTCCGCAGTATCAAAAAATGAACCCATAAGGGATTCGACTGGAAATCACTGGGAGAGGTACTTCTGTTGCAGCGAACGTAAGTCATGACTCATGATCTTGCTGGTGATGATGCATGTTCGAATGAGTGTGCGTTTGTAAAGACGATTAGGGTAGTCGTACGCGAACGAAACAACAGCGGTCAAACAATGACGGTGATTACGGAATATAGCGAGCAAAATATGGCAGTAATATTTTCATTCATTCATGCGTTGACGTTCTCCAAGTGGGTCATTATATACAAATTTTGTGGCAGTCTGCTTATCCGCTTGCTCAATGAAGTTACTGTGCTTGCGAAAATGTGTTCCCGCCAGAAAAGTGCCCGCTACATTTTAGTTTACGCCGACATTACGAGGTCTATTTCCATCGGACATTTAAAATAAAAAGTAGCACTAGCGTGACACGTGGCGTTCGTATCGTGATGGCTGCATTTGACTGAGCAAAGTTATAGCCGCTGCACCGACATAGTAGGCGAGGAAGTACATAGTATCGGCATACCTGAAGTGACTGTCGCATTCGCTCTTACTGCAGCTTTGAAACTAACATGCAAATATTAAAGTTTGTCTCAGAACGAAAGATCAGTTTCTCAAGGACCCTATCTGAAAAAAGGAAAAAATAATGACAAGCAGCTACAACAATCCTTTAGGTGTCCTCTAACATCTTGTGCACTCTCACTGTCCACCTCAGTGAAACAGTGATTAGGGTGCTCGGATGCCCACCCGAAGGTAGCGCTTTTGATCCCCGCCACGGCAGTCGAATTAAAATGGAGGCCAATTGCTAGAAGCCGGTGTACTACGCAATGGATGGATGGATGGATGGATGGATGGATGGATGGATGGATATGGCTGTGCCCTTTAGATCGGGCGGTGGCTAGTGCCACCAAGCCGTAATACCTAATGAACCAAAAACTATATTTTTTCCTTAAAAAGTGAGTTTGAGGATTCGTACTCTGCAGTGAACAGCTTAATTTTCACTCGTGCCTTGACTTTAGCCACTTTCACGGACGGCCATTTTTGGTGACATCGCGTCACGGCAATTGACGGGCGCCGTACTCCCCCACTGACCGTGAGAACGGCGGGCGCATGAAAGAGAGCCGAGAAGTGCAGAATGGGGTGCTCTTCTTAGAACGTCGCCGCCGACGGTTGATCCTTTTGTAACTGCGGCGGCGTCTGCAAGGTCGTAGAAGGCCGCGATGTACCCCGAACAAAGATTACACTACGAGACAAACCGGCTGAGAGCAAAACAGTTTGACCGTTCCCACGGGGAAAAGCGTGGGAAAACCTCTGGTGTCCAAGCCGTATGACAACAACCCAACAGGTTGTCACTCTCGCTAGTTGAGGGCCCTCTCCCAATTAAAAAGGGGTGGGGTCAAAATATTTTTGCGGCGGAGTTTCCATCAATTAAACGTGCATGATTGGACCCATGTAGAGGTCTCTTGTCCGCAAGGAAGAGAGCGAGGAGACACGAGGGGGATTTAAGCGCAGAATTTTGCCCTGCTAGGCAGACTAGACGCTGACCAACATGGTGTAGAAACAGATCAACAAGCATCTCATCTAGAAGTTTTTAGTGTGGCTCTGTATCGGTTGGCCACCTAAACTTAGCCGTTCGTCTAGTTGTGACGCGATATTAACGTCGGCAACGTAGACATCGGGACTTCGCCTCGAGTTAGCTCAACCTGCTCGAAGTCACCTGCAAGCACTAGCCTCCCGGAGCCACCAGCGTTGCAACACCGCCGACATCGCAGTCGTGCCAGAACTCTCTCCGACTTCTCGCATCCGATCGTCGGGGACGCAACGCGGCTGGTTATCACACGTATGCCTTCACCTGTTTATATCTTCGAACTTTCTCCCCCGTAGTCTATTGGTGTTAGTGGTGTAGTTTGTAATAGTTCTCTCACGTAGGCTGATTTATTGTTTTTATAAGTATTTTTTATTTGTATCAAGTGTTGATGTATTTTGTTAGTTGTATTGAAGTGTTGTATTAGATCTCGTGTGCTGCAATATCACTAGAGTAAAGTTTGTTTTGTTTTCTCACGTATCTGATCTCTTCACTGTCTCTGCTTGCATACGGAACGAACCAACCTGCTGTCATTCTCGTCGCCGACTTCGCGCTGGCGACGCTAGAGTGGCAGCTTGCAACAAAACTGGCGTCCGCAACAGGACGTTCCATACAAGAGTAAGACAGTGAGGGGTGAACGAGAACCGTGCGGACAGCGTTGTGACAGAGCCGCACAGTTGAAGCGGTTGCATCCTGCATATGATTGTGCTGGTTTCATAGGGGCATTGTAGTGACAATTTGCAGTATGGAGTGTATGGATTTAGATAAGTGGATCGCACACGGTAGACAGTTAGGCCTCGAGGGCGCCGAACTGAGACAATGGGTTAAGGAGAAGCAGGAACAGGCGCAGGCGTTAGCCAGAAAAAAGCGGGCACTGGCCCGTGAAGAAAGGGAGAGAGAGCGGGAAGAAAGAGAGAGAGAGCGCGAAGAAAGGGCGAAAGAACGAGAAGGGGCAAGGGAAGCGGCAAGGGAAGCCAGAGAACGGGAAGTGCAGTTACTGCAATTAAAGATTCGCCTCAGTGAGGGTAGCAGGGTGAGTCGATCCAGCAGTGAGCACGGCGATGCTGGCGAGGAACTGTCATTTGAGCGAGACACATGGTGTCAAGGGCTACTCACGGTTCTGCCTTGCGAGGCAAATGAAGCTGTTGCGCGACTCAATCAGCAGAACGCCAACAACTACGAGGTAGTTAAGGCAGAGATGTTCCAGATATTCGGAACTTCTGTCTGGACAAAAGAAGAGCAGCTCAGACAAGAGTCTGAAAGAAAGCGTGAAACAGAAAGACAACAGTCTGAAAGCGAGGCGCTTCGGAAAGCGATGGACGTTAAAGTGTGGCAGGAAGTGCTAGAACCAGAGATCGCACCAGAAAAGGGCCCGCATATTCTAGAATGCATCAAGGTAGAGTATGCTGAGAACGAGGCCTTGGCTGGTCTGGAGGTAGAGACGATGTCAAAAGACGCTCTTTGCGTGGATGAGGAGAGTGCCAGCAGCCCTAATGGGCCCAGTAAGATGCTGGAAACCTCCTTCATGCCTCAAGAGTACGTTTCGACATCGTCAAATGTAGGCATGATTAGCACAGTGGCGAATCAGAGCGAGGACGCGACGCTTCAGAAATGCAGCGATGCCGTCGGAGAGGGGCCCAGTTAATGGCTTCATCAGTGTTGACAAAGCTAATTTGGCCCGACAGTCCATCGTGACGCAGAGTTCAAAAAGCGTTATCGGGAGGGAAGACCTAGCACCAGCTCCAACGAGCTTCCCAATTTTTGAGGTTCCGAAGCGACATGATGATGACATCGAGGGAAAGGAGGTACGCAAACATCGCCGAAAAAAAGAAAGAAGAGGAAGCGTACCACACTGCGTGAGCCTAGGGCTGGCCCCACTCCGTCCCGACAGAGACGAAAGGCTAGGCCGTTAATCCGTTTCAAGAAACGTCAATGGTGGCGTTCATGGAGGTGTAGCGGAAGCTGCTCAGCACCACCGCATTCTTTTCTATCCCGTCTGCAGCCGGCCGTCGACAGCGCGCCTACGCGCGGCGCCAGCGCCTCCTCTCCCGTGTTCGGGGAACAACGTGTTGTCGGGGCCGGCTCCGGGGATTAGCACCGGCGGCATGCTACGTCTGCTCGCTTGGGGGCCCCCTTTTCCTCTTTCTTGTAGAAGAACGCGGGGGTGCCTCCTTCTCTCCCTCGTCGAGGGGAGCTCTCGTCACTTGCACGGAGTGGAAATAAAGTCTTGCCCTGCAATTCCAAACCAGCTTCACGTCTCCTTTCTCGCTGCCTCCGGCAGCCGACATTCCCGGCCGCTACAAAATTGGTGACCCGAACACTTCAACGAACACGCCGCGATGAGCTCCGACGACAACGCTGCTTCCTCCACGCCTGCGGTCATCGCCACAGAACTGAAGCTACCAAAATTTTGGCCGAAAAATCCAAGAGTTTGGTTCAGCTAAGAGGAGGCCCGTTTTCTGCTCCGGCACATCACCTCGCAGTCGACAAAATACCTTCACGTCGTCGCAGCCCCACCCCCCGAAATCGCCGACGCTATCGACGACATTTTGGTTTCACCCCCCGCGCAAGAAGAATATGACACCCTCCAAAAGACGGTGCTGGACCGCCTCGAGGCGCCTGAAGAAAGCAGACTGCAGCAGCTCTTGTGTCGCGAAGAGCTGGGCGACCAACGACCTTCCCAACTGCTGCACCGTATGCGGCAACTACTCGGTGTGCACGCGCGTCAGGATGGCCAGCTCGCACTTCTTCGTGAACTTTTCCTGCAATGGCTCCCCCAGTTGGTGTGCGTGGTTCTCGCGGGTTCAAATGAGACGTCCTTTGATCAACTAGCGCAACTTGCCGATCGCATCACGGAATACTCAACTCCAACCTTTGCGCCCATAGCTGCTGCAAGAACACATGAGCAACCAGATCGACTGTCGCGCCTTGAGGAGAAACTGCAACACCTTACCGAGACCATGCAGAAACTTGTGCTATCTGGCGCTCCCCAACAGGACGAGCAACGACGCAACCGATCCCCTTCAAGACACCCAAGCTCTTCCCAGAGAAGCCATGTACGAGATACACAGGACGGATTTGCTGGTACCACCGTCGTTTCGGCACGGGTGCTAGCCGCTGCACTCAACCTTGCTCGTTTCCGGGAAACGCTCCGGCCAGTCGTTAACGGCGGCTTACGACATTGGCCCTCCACCCAGCCGCCTGTTTTTCGTAGTCGACCGCGTAAGCAACTCGCGCCTGCTAGTCGACACGGGAGCCGAAATCTCTATTGTCCCGGCAACCCCCGAGGATCGCCGACGTAGCAAGAACACATCGTCGCTGCAGGCAGTGAACAACACTGCCATCGCTACGTACGGCTTCCGCTCGCTGACTATAGACGTCGGATTCAGGCGCGTGTTCATTCATTCATTCATTCATTCTCTCTTTATTTTCCAGAATAAAACGAAAACATTACATTCTGGATGGTCTCCTGGGCTAAAAGCTGTAATGAAACAGCTTGACTAGGGCCCAGAAGACCAAAGACATGGCAACAAGTGACCGGTAAAAATATTTGCACCAAATTACAAGATATATCACACATTGTACAAAAATATTTACAAAAACAAAGCATATAACAATATCTGTGTAAGCGTAACAGGGAATGATTTTTTGACTAAAACACATCTCTAACAACGAACAAGACCAACAGAATACCAAAATTTATTTACAGAAAAGAAATTTTAATACTACAAGTACAAGGAACACAGTCAATAGTACACCTGTAATAGTACAAGCAATAGTACACCTGTAATTCTGGCAGTAAACTACACGAAACACTAATATCAACACAATATAATAATAGAAAATCATGATAGCTAATCATATACAACAATATACAGTGAAATGTAGTACAACATTAACAAATAATTGAAATACATTAGTAATTCAGAAATATTTCACGTAATGTATTTAGCGCAGGTTTATGTAAATGATTATGCTTTTTAAGAATGCATGGGAGGTTATATTTCAATGACTGCAGTTTATAGTCAGTGCGAAAGCGCGGTATGAGCCATCCTCCTACATTACGAGTATTGATAGCATGACTGTTGCGTTGCAGTGCAGCAGTTAACTCGATAAATTGTTTAAATGAAGAAGAACATATGTAAAATGATCGTAGGATGCGGAACTCGTACATATATTGGATTTTAATTATACTGTACTTGCGAAAATATGTCGATGTCGGTGATAAATAACCAGTGTTGGCAATGTGACGGACAGCTTTCTTCTGCAAAACCAATATTCTGTTGATGTTGCGTTGAGTTGTAGTAAGCCAAACCAGACTGCAGTAACTTATATGTGATTGAAACAGTGCTTGATATATGCTGACTTTTATTTGTGTAGGGAGAATTTCTCGACAACGCGACAGAGCTCCCGCTGTAAAAGAAAGTTTCTTGCATAAATGACTTACGTGAGAGTCCCAACTTAGATGAGATGAAAATGTTACACCGAGAATTTTATGTTCTTCTACAATATCTATTTTTTGGTCTGCACAAATAATATCTTGTTTAACGTTCAGAAATTTATTTCTAGCTCTAAATATTATAACCTTCGTTTTCTTAGGGTTAATTTTAAGTTTATTTGATAGTGACCATGATGTAATATTGCAAAAGAAACGATTACAACTTTCTATCAACCTATCTGTATCTGCGCCGGAAAACAAGACCGTGGCATCATCAGCATATATTATAAATTTTACCGACTTGTTGATATTAACAATATCATTTATAAAAACATTGAAAAGAAGGGGCCCTAATACACTTCCTTGCGGGACACCTCTACTGACAGGCAATGAAGATGAGTGATGGTTACCTAAACACACACATTGTGATCGTTCTGCTAAATATGATTTTATTAAAGCCAGGGGAGTGCCTCGAACACCATAGATTTCTAACTTAAGAAGTAGCGTGCTATGGTCAATGGAATCGAAAGCCTTGGTGAAATCAATGAACAAACCTAATGTAAATAGCCTGTTTTCGATGTTCTCTAAAATAATTTCTTTTAGCCTTAACAAAGCTAACTCCGTAGACCTTCCTTTACGGAAACCAAACTGAGCGTCGCTTATAATGTCACTTCTAGTGAAAAAGTTGGATAATCTGGAATGTAGCATTTTTTCGAAACCCTTAGCAAACACCGGAATAATCGATATTGGGCGATAATTTCCCAGCAAGTTTTTGTCGCCACCTTTAAACAGAACAGACACACGAGAGCGCTTCATTTCACGGGGAAATTCCCCGGACTCTACTGCTAAATTAAATATGTACACAAGTACAGGGGCTAAATGCTCTAAAAACAAATTTTATGGGACCGATCTGAAGATTGTCAATATCTAATGCACTGCTATTCTTAAGACTCATAAATGTTCTGAATACTTCTGGTTCGTCTGCCGGGTTGAGAAATATGCTTTCAGCATTTCTAATAATTGAGCTAGTCATTTGCAGGGTATTCTTAACTGGCGGTATACCAGAAGTGAAATATTTATTGAAAGAATCGGCAAGTAGTGCACCAGTTAGTACACAATTATTTAACGTAATTTCACGTGGCATGAAGTCTGCCTTGTGGCGTCCTAAAACACTGTTTATTGCTTTCCAAGCTGCATCAGGGTACCTTGTACAGATACCAGAAAACAACTTTTCATAATACGCTATCTTCGCCTTTCGAAGAGCGCTGTTTAGTTTATTTCTGAAAGCTTTATACTGCTGTAGTAATTCTTCCTCTCGCGATTTCAAGAATGCATGGAAAAGCTTATTTTTTCGGTTTATCAAACGCCTAATAGCAAATGTGACCCAAGGTTTTCTTATTTTCTTTGACGGTTTAAACGTTTTAAAAGGAAAATGAGTGAGGTAGATATTTGTAAAAGATTCTATAAATTTTAAGTACGCTTCATGAACATCTCTAATCATATAAACGAAAGACCAGTCATGCATGCTAACGGCACGCTTGAAAGCCTGCAGTGACCCATCAGTGATATTTTGTACTTGTACAGTCTGATGTTGACGCCTCTTTTCTGTTTTTGAGGAACTGTATTGCATGAACACTGGACAGTGGTCACTTATGTCTGATGAAATAGTACCGGCGTTAGAAACAAGTGTGTCAGCATTCGTAATCATCATGTCTAACAGTGATGAACTGGTTACTGTGATACGAGTTGGCGTTGATATTAGATTTGTAAATCCAGATGAGTGAAGGCACGATATGAACTCGCACGTGCTTTGAGTGTCTTCCAAAAGGTTTATATTAAAATCACCACCGCACACAAACCGATATTTGTTTGAGTTTATATATTCTAAGAAAGACTCAAAAAAATTAAGAAAATTCACGATGTTACCATTTGGGGGACGGTAAATAGCAGCAACAATTTCTGAGTCAGTTTTAAGTGTTAAAAATTCAAAGTCATCCGTAATCACAGAAAAATCGGAAACAAGTTCATGGGTCCGATAAGCGTCAACAAAGATGCAAACGCCCCCTCCTCGGCGATTCGGACGATTAATAAAAAAGCGCGAGTAACCGTCCAGACGAAGCATATCACAGCCATCGTAGTACCATGTCTCAGTCATCATGATTATGTCAAACTTAAACGAGAACTGGTTGATAAAGCAAGTGATGTCATCTTTTTTCCCAACTGCGGAACGTGCATTCAGATGTAAAGTGGTTTTCTGCAATCGACAATGTAGCGAGATATTTTGTGGTAGAGCAAGGGTTATGGTAGTTCATTTCGATCTTTTTTTTTTTTTTTTTTGTAACTGTACAGGACGTGATACTTCTACTAGTTTATTTTTTTCAAGATCAGCTTCGCGAGATATCTGTATGGCATCTGAATCATCAGACTTCCGCGCAAAATTTTACCACTGAAACACCAAACAGACTTCCAGTGCTTTTCATGCCTTACCGCTTTACTGCCATTGCCTAGAAGACGCTTCAGAGCAGGACAGAGATGCTCATTTATGTAGATCTGCGCAGAGTCTGACCACTCCGATGTCATTGTTGCGGATGCGCATCTTCTTTCCTTTTTTTTAGTACAAGGTCTCGTTTCGCCCGAGACTTAAACTGAACTATAATGTTACTGCGGTCCGGATTTCGGGTAGGCACCCGATGACATGTTCTATGTCAGACCCCTGACCAGGCCTCACCAATAGCCTCCCGATTTTTGAGAGGGACACTCAGAAACATCCTCATTTTCTTCTTTTCGAACACCCTGAATTTCGATGTTTGAGTTTCTGGAATACTGCTCTAGGTTGAACCAGCCGTCTCTCTAGGTCCCCTGTATGGGTCTCAAGAGTCTGGCATTTCGCCTGCAGTTCCTTGTTTCTCGTGGTTAATTCAGCATTTTTTGCTGCTGCAGCAGCCAGCTGGTTTTTCAAATCCTCTATAGTTTTATAAGCAAACTCAAGGCTCTGAGCAACGTTGCGTTGTTCAGTTCGAAATTCACGCATTCATTTCTGAGTTCCCTCTCGAACGATTCCCGCGACATCTTCATTTCCTGTTTTAAACTCATCTCTTAGTTTCAAGAGATCGTTCTTGACATCTTCCTTAATCTTTGCAATTTCTTTCGACATGACAAAAAGAAACTACGGGTAACAAAATAGCACACAACACACGGCAAAATATAACAGAAATGACGCAGCTTGGCAGCAGTGACAATGTATCTTTGAAAATGTAAACGGAACAGTAAAAGTCTTTGCACCAACCTGCGGCAAGAATGCAGAAAAATGCCTTAGACGCTGTAAAGTAGTTCGCCACTGCTGCCAAATGAAAGCCTCGATGCTTGAGACGGTGCTTTTATGGCAGTCGCACTCGCGCAGAAACACTGACGCGGGCCGCTGTCAACGCCCCTTGTGCTGCACGGAGTCGGTGTGAATTCGGCCGACACGTGTCCAACTGTCCAGGAAGATCGGGTGCGTGTGCAGGCTGCGCAGAAGTGATCTGCGGCAAGAATGCAGAAAAAATGCCTTAGACGCTGTGAACGTAGTTCGCCACTGCTGCCAAATGAAAGGCCTCGATGCTTGAGACGGTGCTTTTATGCAGTCCGCACTCGCGCAGAAACACTGACGCGGCCGCTGTCAACGCCCCCTTGTGCTGCACGGAGTCGGTGAAATTCGGCCGACCGTGTCCAACTGTCCAGGAAGATCGGTGCGCTGTGCAGGCTGCGCAGAATGATCTGCGGCAAAATGCAGAAAATGCCTTAGACGCTGTGAACGTAGTTCGCCACTGCTGCCAAACCCAGT
>WOVY01013910.1:0-71163 GCA_013436015.1 Rhipicephalus annulatus
GCGGCAGCGTATAGAGGGTAGCACGGGGATTACGCAACAGTGGCGACAAGAAGCTCAGAAAAAATGAAAGAGAGGGGCGGAGGGGGGGTAGAACACCGTGATGGCGTGTGCTGACATTGGAGCATGAAACATGTGCTTAAAAATAAACTTACAACTTTACAAGTATTCATCGGCAGATTTGTTTTTTATTTGCCAGTATTTATTGCTGTTTAGAATTGCCTGGCATGGTCATCAAGTGTTCATTGACACGCTTTAAACACGTCGTGCAAGATCTGATCATATCCTCTGTTGTAATGAAGGACTTTACTGCTTAAGCATGTTTCATCTTTTTTATGCTTGCAAATGTGTTTAAAAACCTTATGCGTTCGGGAACATCAGCGTGTAAGTACTAAGTTTATTCGCTTTAGCAGTGGCGTAGCCAGATTCTTTTAGGGGTGAAACACCTCAGATCCCGCAATGTCTCGTCGTCCATAAACAGCCGTTTAGCGTTTACAGCAGATGCAGCACGAGTGCGAAGCATCTGTGTACAAACAAACCACCAGTTGGTGGATAAATCACGATCCAATTCACACTGTTTCGCTCCTTCATTAGAAACTCACTTCGTGGATATGCGCGGAATTCTTGAAAGTGGTTTAGATGGGGAAAGGGTGGTAGCTACTCTTTATGTGTGTTGTATTTTCATATGTGTGCCTGTATCTGTGCGGACGTATACACGCGTGCAAAATTGAAAATTTCTTGTGGTGTTCGAATCCCCTCCCACCCCGGGCAGTGGCAGTGCCTTTCGAGCCTTCTCAAACAATACCCAGAATATTTTCCGCATCGTCCTTTGTACTTTTACCACGCGGAAAACAGCGCAATACGTATTCTTATTCAGGCAGATCACAGATGACGATTGCTGCCGCCCTTTTCCTGTCGCGGTACGGGAAACCTTCTCTCCGCTCGACAGCAGTGTCCAATAGCACGCCCGCAAGCTGTTAACACCGAGATAACTGCGCTCGCCACATCTTTGTTCCCCTACAGTGTAGGTATAGAGTGCAACAGCTTTCAGTGGGTTCTGCGGTACAGGGGCACGTCACGTCGTTCTATGGAAAAGATTGCGGCCAGCCTCAAAGGACGTAGTCGCCGTTCATATATATAACACATACGCGAGGAAGAGGTGGTTCCGTGCACTGTCGCTACGGCCGGGTCTGAAGCTGCCGTGCGGGCGGCGTCCGCTGTTGCATGCGCCGCGAAGCGTGTCGATCGCGTTGTGTCGCGGTACCGGCCCGGCCGGCAGCGACAACGTCGCGCTTGATTTGGGCGTCGTCAACGTCGCCGGCACTTTTTTCCCTCCCCTTCTCTGTTCGTGATTTCCTCCGAAGCTTCTGTCGTTGTCGCCCTTGTCGCGGTAAGCTCACTGCCGTTTCGCGAGGCCTGAACCCTACGAGCAGCATCCACCGCAGCGGAAGGGACCAGAGGAGAGTGTTGTGGTCGGGAGGGGGGGGGGGCATCAAGAGAGGAATGAAGTCGGGGGGGGGGGCATGGGGGAGTTACGACGAGTTCCTCGAGCGCGAGCAACGTTATTCGGTAGTTTCAGCTTGCATGGATGCCCACGACCCCCACCCAGCGAGGCTAGCCCATGACGCCAGCGAGCGCGCTGAGGCGATACAGGCTCTGTCACTCGCTCGCGACAATCCATGCAAGCCGCCGCGGCCGCCGCGGCGCTTTAATCCGATTACAGGCGCAGCGGCGTCTGCGGCTTCGGCAGCGGCTGCGGCTTTGTTTCGGAGGCGAGATTTCGGGAGGCATCGTCTAGGGCTTCGGAGGGGGAGATGGGGGCGAAGTTGGGGGCGGGGGGGCAAAGCTGTATGGGAAGGTATATAGTAGCGTGTGTGCGTGTGTGGACCGCGAGGCTGAGGGTGGTTCACGGCGTGAAGATGCCGCTGAGTGCGTCGCGACGTCGGCGAGGTAGATTGCACGTTCGGCAAAGGATTCTCGTCGAAGGGGATTTATACGTCTTAAAAAAAAACGGCGTTACTCCGACCCAGCGCGTATACACCTGGAAGAAGTGCGAGCGCGCAGTCGCGGGTGGGCTATAATACCGCTCTTTGAGAAGACGCCCCACAGAGCGAGAGGAAGCTCTGCGAACGCGGCGCGAAGAAAGTCGGAGGTCGAAGAAGAAGCTCTCCAAAGAGCGTGATACCGGTGGCGTTTTCGCAGGAGGTCGTATATGTAGGTGTTGGCACCAGTCCTCGGTATCTATGCGCGCACCCATACCGCGATTGCTTTCCTCCGCGTTGTCGTACTCCACCTCCCGTTCCGTATTCTCCGCGATAAATCTCGAACTTCTTAATCTCTGCTCAGAAGAAGTTTTTTCAATGGGATCTCCGCCGAGTAAGGTACTTTGGGCTCCCGGAGAAAATTGGACTGGATTCAAATTAGGCTGCAGGTGCGCGGCCTTCTAGATTATACTGAGAACCTCCTCCCTTTCCCCTGCAATGTAGTAGCGATTTGGAGATAGTACTCAGGTCTGTTCAGGGGTCCAGCCAGGCATGGTTAGACCTTTGTCAGGTATAGAGCCGAAGATAAAGGCTTCTCAGAAACGCGTCTTGCTACGTCGATATGAGCGTGGGTGTTTCCATCTGAAATTGCACACTTTGTCCGCGCTATTGTTAAGGAACTGTATTTTTGACATTATGAAATTTTGCTGTTATTTTGCTGGTATTATTAACGGCAATAGTTTTTGTTTTCATGGTAGCAAAGGAACACACAATCATACTGTTTCATTGATTTCTCTCTTGAATGTACCGCTCATAATGCCCAAGACAAAAAAGGTGATGATGGTTTTTATAGGCGTCGTATCACATTCTTGTAAGTGTTAAGTAAACGTAAACCCTTATTCATCCGAACGTAATCATATATAATGATGTAAGTTGTGTGAGATAAGACACTGAGTGATTGAAGTTGTTATGTGAATGCCGGATGACATATTTCCTAATTGTTCGCGTATGCATGGCGCAATATTTTGGAACAATGCTGCACGAATATTATCACGAGCTTGTCTATATGTGCCTTGAGGGCGAAGGTGGCGACTTTCACGAAGCGTATTGCAAATGCAACCTTAACAACGAAGCATTGTCTAAGCCATCGTATCTGGTATAGCAAACTGGTATAGTTGTCGAAGTCAATAGCCATGAGGGACCAATTTGGCAACTATTTATACTTTTAGACGGAGCAGTGTCCTCCGTGTTCTCACTACGTATTTCATGTTACTGCGATATCACTTTTATGGACAATCTTGGCTGATTTTTTGCCGTCGCCGTCATGTCTGGAATATGTATATGTATGTATATATCTATAAAAGGCACAAAGAAAAATAAATTAGAAAAGAAAGTATTCCTAGGCAGCCACTGAAGCTTCAAACTAGTGACCCCTCACTCTTGAGCGCGCTGCATTAACCAAGTGGACCACGGCGCTCATACTAACGGCGAGCTATATATATACACCATTTGCCACTGGTTTACTGTCAATGGACAAAAAGAAACATTTTTGAGCAGAGCATGAACTTTGTTTGGGCAAGTCGTACATGCTTTCCATAAATATTGACGTTTCCGATGGCTTGATCAAAGGAGGGGTGGCTTCACTGAAGCACATACAGAAGGACGAAACGGGCATGCTACAACGTCTCTAGCTCCTCTTTCAGTCTGAAGCAACAGGAAAAACTCCTCGCATCAAGTTTAGGACTATTCGTGAAGTTGCTGGTTCTGTCATGCCTGTGACTTAGGTTCCCGTCGAAATGTTCACCGCGCTATCACGGTAGACGGACAAACTCAACTCGCTGTCCCAGATTTATTGTTGGGACGCTTGCGCCATTAAAAAATCGCACGGCTTCGTCGTCGAAACAGTGTAAATTTCACCAGGAATTTCGTGGACTGACGTCATGAACTCCTGGCTGCGCAACTTTTGTGCGATATGTCTAGAAGATTTGCCGGGTGATAGTCGCTGAAGACGTCAACGTTAATGTAATAGGACGTGAAAACCAGTGTCTTGTCACGATTCTAGATGTCGAACTTTAACTTCGCCTCCTGTCGGACGGCACGCAGTCAAGTATTCACAACAACATCTGCTCGGTTACGGCAGTACTGTCAATTCACGCAGAATCGACCATGTCGACTACATTTCGTATGGTTCCTGAATCTCATAGCCTTACTTCGCATAACAATCCGATCTGTTGCTATAGCATTTATTGCATCGGCCTTGTGACGAAACTTTGACTTTTTGTCCTTTCACCTCCTGTGTCGGGTAGTAAACCGGACCGCTGTTTGTGGACCCCCTTGTGTTGCTGTCTCTCTTTTTTTTTCTCTATGTCACATGCTAGGATTGTAGCCAATGTCTCAGCTAAGATGACACTGACGTCATGCACTTTAAAAGCATACGCTTTGTTTCTTCGTATTCGCTCTGGTTAAGGAAGACAATTTGTGTAATGTTGCGGCATTGACAACTGGTTATATAAAACATATGCGACTGCTCAGTAAACAAGTTTCTGCGTTTAACATTTGTACACATATATGTCTAGCGTCGTTTCGTAACGTAGCACTAAAAAAAAGATACACCGCAGTCACCTTCCCTCCGCATGTTTCACATGACATCGATACCCGTGGTATGTGGGATCTGACGTATACTTTATTTAAGTAAAACATCTTCATTGAAGGCACACGCGGATTAATACACCGAAATCACAGCATGGCCTGCTTAGATCACAAAACGATACACCGAGTGTGATAAACTTGGAATTTCCTTTCATTATCATTTTCTTGAAAGAAGAAATTTCTGCAACCACTGCAGTGAATGCGGAACACATACCTGTTGTGCCACGTCTCTGTGGGAGGCGGGGAACCACTTGGACCCGCGCCACAGACTTCTCGTGGAGGTCCGACGAACGTGGTTCTACTTTGCGGTGTGCGTAACTCGAAATAATTGCCTCATTACACGCCCTATCTGCTCGTTACGAGGTCGCTGTGGTCACGGTCGTGGTGAG
Source organism: Rhipicephalus annulatus (assembly GCA_013436015.1). Classification (NCBI taxonomy): domain Eukaryota; kingdom Metazoa; phylum Arthropoda; class Arachnida; order Ixodida; family Ixodidae; genus Rhipicephalus; species Rhipicephalus annulatus. The sequence goes on from WOVY01013910.1 coordinate 5,018, forward strand.
AGACCAGCTGCCACCTCGTATACTTCTCCCGGACGGCGACGCCGTGGTATACACGTTAGAAGCCAAACAAATAAAAAAACACGTGTGCAAACCCTGTCCCGCGCAATTATAACAAGCGCCACTTTGTTCTGGACCGCTGGCCAGGTGGAAATGGCGCCCGCATTCCAGCGTAGGGGCTCGGCTTTCCTCGGCTCTTGTTTTAAGGCTATCTCTTTCATCTTTCTTGCTGCTGGCTTTCGAAGTGCGAACAAAACGAAAATATTGATGTTTTTAATGCACCGTTACCTCCACGAACGGACAAACACGAAGCGATAACCCCTCCCGACGCTGACTGTTAGAAATACGAAGGTGCGAAAGTAATTCTGGCCCGCCTAATGTTATTGACGCGAAACTTTTGTGTTTATAAATATTTACTAACCATTGACAGTTCACGTCAGTAACAATTACACATAACATTTTCACACTTGCTTACTAGGAAAACCTTTGCAATAATACGAAAACAGAGTTCCGTTACTTGGAGATACGTTTAGGAAAAGATAATTTAGAGTACGTGGTACTCTGCTATGGTAGAGCATAACGCCGTCCCGCCTGAAACTGATGTGTGGAAAGAGTGGGTAACGATTTTGAGTACTAGGTACTCTACTATGGGAGAGCAAAAGTGTCGTCCCTTGGCTGTTCTCGCACCGCTGGATGTACAAGAGTATTATAAACAGCTTGTTTAGAAAAAGTTTATTTACAGCATGTACAGAACACAAAGGCTTCATACCATTCCAGTAACAGGGCACATACACTTCGGCACATCTATATTTCACGACTAACAGCACTACGTTACAATGAAGACATTTGCTCTAAAATACATGATTATGTTAGCATTCATGTACACAAAAATTGAATGTGATATCACGATACAAGGGTATATGACACGAAATGTCTTGCCGAGTATGATGACCACGTTCTGTAAGTAAAATTGGTGCCAGAGAGCCTACAGGAACGCGGCCGTCATAAGTGCGCAAGCTACATGCGCATTTGTTTGCGTCTTTTTCCAACAATTTATGCTTTTTCAATTGTGGACTTGTCGGTGATCAGTCGCTCCTTATATAGCAATGTGATCTCTTATTGCGATGATTTACTTTACCTTGTCACATTTCATTGCTGCACGGATAAATATTCGTGACAGTCATTGTTGTCTGTCGGAACTGAAATGTAGGGCTTCTAAGCACTTGGATGATGGCCTGACTTCAGGCATGCAGGAAGAAAACGGGGCACTAGCTTTTACACAGCTGCAAAGAAAAGAAAGAAAGAAATAGATAGATAGATAGATAGATAGATAGATAGATAGATAGATAGATAGATAGATAGATAGATAGATAGATAGATAGATAGATAGATAGATAGATAGATAGATAGATAGATAGATAATAGACAGACAGACAGACAGACAGACAGACAGACAGACAGACAGACAGACAGACAGATAGATAGATAGACAGACAGACAGACAGACAGACAGACAGACAGACAGACAGACAGACAGACAGACAGACAGACAGACAGACAGACAGATAGATAGCTAGATAGATAGATAGATAGATAGATAGATAGATAGATAGATAGATAGATAGATAGATAGATAGATAGATAGATAGATAGATAGATAGATAGATAGATAGATAGATAGATAGATAGATAGATAGATAGATAGATTTCCTTATAGGGCAAGATCTCCTGAATTTTATTTTACTCAATGTGCTCTCCATATTCGCAATTCCAAGCTATACTTGCACATATTGGGGCATGCACAAGGCCTATTGTATTAACGTGGACCACAGTCGTAGTGATCCAGTCAGCCTCAGAGCATGTTGTCTTCAACATGACTGACTTGGCTGATATATCACACTGTCTGGCCTCCATTCGAACAGCACAACAAAATATGAAACCAGTGTTTAGGCAAGTGCACTTGTAACCGCAGGCGACCTTCATCAACTTTGCATGAGCACTTGCGTGTTCCTTGCGTCCCTTAGGTCACCCTTTTTGCCCCTCCCTAAGTGTTAAGGTGGCTTTGTATAGCCCTGACAATGAGCTAAACGTCATTCGGACGAGAGATGGCGGCACCACTGAATCTGCAGTTGGCATCATCGCTTACCGCTTGCTCGCTATCTTTACGCCGACAAATCTTTAGTTAATTCTAAGGGTGCCCTCCTCTCTTACCTTTCCCAGATATATAGACTTCCTGCAATCTTTGGCAGATGTTCCGCCGGACAACGCAACACACATTTCTTACGGACAGATCGCACCCACTTTGCTAAACGCGAAAACAAAGAATGATGGAAACCAAAGCAAAGCGAGAAAAGATGTCCCTGAGGGCCGTCCAATCTTTCTTCCGCATTAGTCTTTTTTTTTATATTTTCTTCCTGCAGGGGTTAGACAGCTTTCGTATCTGTTTCATGTATACCTTCGTGTGCAATCGCGGCTTCTTGCAGCCCCAAGTCTCGGTGTAGGTGCCATTCATTGCGCTCTTGCATGTGTCGGGCCAATACTGCCACTGGAACCGGCACTCGCCAGCCTCTTTAAAACCACGCGCCAGCGACCAGTGATAGACAAAAAGAAGTTTAATGTTTATAAAAACAGGAACGAACGAGATAGACCGAAGAAGAACTATCCCGCCGAGCCCCAAGTTCTACGGCCAAACTGGCTGGTCCGTCCGAGCAAGGACGAGATATGCCGGCTAGAAGACAACGAGGATTTATTGCCCAGCCATCACACGCGCTCGTTGTGCTCGCGTACTTTGTGACATATACTTCGCATAGCGGCGCAAAATTTGAGCGTAAAACTAACGTAGAAGAGTAAACAAAAACGACCCAACAAATAGGTAGATAAACCAAGAGTGAGAAGGGGGGGCGAAATATGGCGCCTAGTTGGCGGCCTTTCGACCCGCGATTTTTCAGAACGATCTCGCTTTGAGAAAAATAAAACGAGAGAAGAGAACTATGAAATGTCGTCGTATACGTTTTAGACAGACAGGAATGTGTTTTCCGTGCTCAAACAGAAGCTCGTCTTTGCAGAGAGCTCCCTTCTCTCCCCCTGCGCTCTTCCAGTCGAGACCAATTTCATGGGACCATGAAAATACATAACACAATAAACCCTTCTTCACGCAGTATCGTAGAAGTATAAGGATCGAGTTTTTGAGAGGGCGCATGGGCATCCCGAAGGGACAAAAAAAAAGGCTGTCTGGGCCTAGAAAAAGAGCAAGATAGAGGACGCATACAAGTAGATAGAGAAAATACACCATGGATGCTGCGCGCGAGAGATCAAACGCAAGAATAAAACTGACCCTGCCATACGACAGCGTATATCGCGAGTGTTTATTGCCTTTCGCACCGCCTTCAAGCGGTGGTGGTATACGGCGCTTTCTAGTAGAACGTTTTTCCCATCGCGGTGCATAGTTCTGGGTGCTGCGTTTTTGTGGTACTTTTAAGTACCACAGCCCTATAACTTGCTGCCGTTCCAGATAGGCCTGCACACCGCGGAGGTCGGTAGCTGGGCGCACCCCGTGCCTGTCTGTACCGCATGGACGGCGTGAGATACCGAACGTGCATGCTAGGCGGTTCGATCCGGTCCATGGTCAAGCGCTTTGCCATTCTGCGCGGCGTTTTGTAGTACATGTCTGCAACACGGTCGCCGCCGTGTACGTACACTTACGCGGTCACTCCTAGAAGCGAAAGATGGATGTTCCTGCAGTCGAGAGGCGTGTGCTCCACCTTCCGAGAAAGTTCTTGCGTGTGCGCTCTCACGCCGCCCATGTTATACTACGCTCGATGGTTCCCATCGACGTCGCGTGGATTTATACGTATAACATACCTCACGTGCGCGCGTAATGTGTGTGAAAAAAAATGTGCCGGCATTCTCTGAGAGTGGTGTCCACTGAGTTACGCTGTCGCAGCTACTGGTTGGCTGCCTTGTGCTCCGAGCCGTTGACTTGGGGAAGGGGGAGGAGGATCAAGTGGCGTTGAAATCGCGAACAAAATTTAGGAGATCGGTGTTAGCAGTTCACCTCTGAATATATGCCATGAGAGCGGAGGAGAGGATGCAGTGTTTACGCCTTCTGCTTTTATCGAAAGGCTCGGTTTATTAGCGAGAAATGTATGTATACATTACTGTTTTATGTACACAACAAAGTTAGTGCTTCGGCCAGATCCGGAAACGTACTCAATATGGCACTCAAGATTTTACCGTATATGCGAATTTCTCGTTATTCCGTGAAAGTGTGGTTGCGTGACCTTCCTGTTATACGGACCTTCCTGTTATATGGTTCATATGGTGCCTGTACACGTTATTTCACACTTTAGTTGAAGGACTGACAATGTTGCGATTTCGACTGGCAAGCAATAAAACCGTGAATATAAAACGTAATAAATACTATCTTCCTCTCTGTCCTATAGGTGTGCAATCATGGTAAGAGCGTTTTTTTTTTTCATTCTCACCTGCATATACATCTGGTTGCTTCCGTGTATATTATACAACGTGCCTTTGCAGTCCATGTTCTGAGGCTGTGGACAAGGCAATCATCTCCAGGCCTCCTTAATTTTAGTCCAGCTGGAGCACCAACTCCCTGCTTCGGAGTATGGCTAGCGTCACATATGTAACATTATGCCATACAGTGCACCTTACATCCGTGCTCAGTCTAATTGTAACAATGAAGCGAAAGCATTCGACTGGAGACTAACGGCTTATACTTGAAAGCATCCACTGAGCCGAAGAAGAAGATGTTTCAAACTCGTTTCGGTCTGCATGGTTTGAGCGTTAATGTCACTGAAGGCGCATAAGGCGCGCGAGCTCTATACTAGAGGCGTGCACACAGCATACGTTTTCCGTGTACGTTGGCCCAGATTGCGTCCAAGGAGGTTAAAAAACTTTCCTTAATTGCGTCATCGAGAACACATCTTTCGAGACGTTAGATGGCGTATGGTATCATTGCTGCGGGAGCACCATTTTTGTGTCTAGTACTTATTCTCTTTACATAAATATTAAATGTATGGCTGCGAAACAATGCACGCAAATGAACTGGCAACGTGAGATATGGTGTGGCTGTCATTAATTATCTCGTGCCACCTTTTTTGTACTGTGTTTTGCTTGTTGAGCTTTATAAACTCGTCCGGAGGACTACAATGACCTTCCTACTTATTTTTATTATACCCTTTTATTCTTTTTTCCTACTAAGGGCAGTCAACCAGACATTCGATGTAGAGTTAACCATGCTTCCTCGCTCATATCTATTCATACGACCGGAAGGCCATGTCGTTGATAGTGAGCAGTTGAACGTATCTCGGATGCCCGTCCTGTTAGGTGACAAGGTGTAAGGTTGTATCTATACTCATGGAACTTTTTTTCCCAATTCTTTTTCGTTATCTCCGGACCCCACACCGTCGCTTGGATGTGTCGAACGACATGGCGGGTGAACGCGATACGTGCTCGGCTTATCGGGTCTTCATCCGTCCTCGACGGTACTACACACAGGCGAATGCAAGCACGGTATACTTCCTTTCACTCGTGTGAGGCGTCGTGCGATGGTTGAGGAAGCGGGGTTAGAGAGTTTCAGAGGAGCCCCACTCTCGCGCTCCAGCCGGCCGCCATCTTTGTTCCTCCCTAGGGCGACGGCTTCCTTTCTTCTTTGCAACGGTCGCCCAGCACGGAGGGCTACGTGACCGGAATGACACCTCGATCGCTGGCACAGCGGCGTACTCTGCTGCCACTGCAGCAACGGCGGCTATCGACTGGCACTCTCTCGTCCTCGGCTGCTATGCTGGCTGCTCGGCGCGCTAGCGCGCCGAGAACGCTTTCCGCCGCTGCCGTCGGCCCCTACGTACGTCGCCTTCTGGGAGCACGTGAACTCTCCCACTACCGGGCGTCCACTCGTCAGATGTCGAGCCGTTTAAACTGGACGCCGCGCGTTTAAAAGTTTCCCGGCCCTCCTAGTTTTATTTCGTGTTTGAAGAAATCGTGAAAAAAACCGCAACACAGAGGCGCGAAGGATACACGAAGATGCGCCACTAGCTACAGAAGTTTTAATCGAACTAGTAGAAAGATAAGCACAGATGTTACAAAAAAAAAACAAGATAAAGAAACAGGCAACCGCAGATTGGGTATGCGTAGAAAAGCAAAACACAAGGCCCGTTTTTGCCACTAGATTGAGTGACATCAATGAATTCTAGCTCGTGGCTTGATAGCGTCACCAACGAACAGCTTCAAACATGGACTACAACCGACTCGCCCAACTGTCCCTGCTAATTCTTAGTTTTAGGTTTCTGTTCTCTCATTAGAAGGTACAATTCATGACAGTAAATGACATACAGACAAAAGTCCCCCAGCCAGCCACTGAAACCGGTAGATTGTACAATTGGTACCACATGCAAGGAGCACCCAAAGGCACGCAAAACTTTATACGAAGCAGAAGACATAAAAGTAGGATAAGCGAGTAATGCGAACTGTGTAAGGACAGAAAAAAAATGAGTCAAACAAGCCGCACATAAAACTCAAGTTTGCAAAATATTAATGCAACGATGGTCATTCTGCATCAAATATTTATTTATTTGACGCTAAAATGAATACCAGGCAGACCATTGTTTAACGTAAGGCACGATAGATTGTTCCAAAAGCATAAGCTACGGCGTGCTTATGCACTACAGGGAACCGAACATTGTCGAACATCAAATTTCTTTGATCTTCTCATTTACAAAAGCGCCCAAATGACACGTGCTAAACTCGTCGATTCAATGTCGGATTGATGTAGTTACTGCTTGGCAGGTGAAAAATATTAACGCGATAGCATTAAAGAGCTCGTTTCGAAGAAATTTCGGCGTCGTTGGTTGAGAGCGACAAATCAACTTATGCGTGACCGAAAAATCGAGAATGATGCAAATAAAATAAATAGTGAAAAAATTCTGGGTTACAGTGAGAATCGAACCCGGGTCGTTTGGGTCCAAGTGGGGATGAAACCCGGGTCGCTTATGTGGCAAGCAAATGATCTTCTACCACACAGCCACGCCTCTGCTTGTGAATGCAGTGAAAATAGCTTCCTCTGCTTAGAAGTGCCGTGAATGTAGATTTCCTGCTTTACAAATACGCGTTCTGGCTGCATGCTTCACAATACACCATGAAATATTGCGGTAATAAAGTGTGGTAAAAGCGTGCATTGCCATCGGGGGTCAGAACATGTGATTGCTGCGATGACCTCGTGGTTTTAGGCCGGTCACCCACTGCAAAAGGCACACACGTTACTGCGCCTTCTCTCTCAAGGTCATTAATTCATTGATAGTTTTTATTTTTTATTTATTTGAACATACTGCAGGTTATTCATGGCCCATGCAGAAGTGGAGACAAAAAATGAATACTAAGCATCGAAAGAAAATACATAACAGAATAACAAGAAAGAAGATACAATGTCAAAGAGCTCACAATTGAAAATGGACACACTGTATTATGTTCATAAATAATTGAATGGTGTTACATCACACAATATTGTTGTCTAGTCTATTCCAATGGTGGATAGCTGACGGAAAAGGAGAATGTTTGTGAATGTTAACACGTCTGAAAGGTTGGTATAGTTTTGGAATGGTTCAGTCGCGATGAAAATTTGGGCAAGTCTATAGCAGCAAATGAGATCGTAATATGCGGAATTGACCATGATATAATTGGTAAAGAAATTTTAGTCGCGAGATAATTCTGCGATGCGAAAGAGGTTTTAAGTTTGCCCTTGCGAGCTCGCCTGCAGAAGTGGATTGTCTCGAAAAGTCTGAATATACAAATCTAACTGCCAATTGTTGTATTCTTTCTATTTTATTAATGAGGTGCTTTTGATGTGGACTCCAGGTGAGATCGGCGTACTCCAAGCATGGTATAATTAGTGTTTTGTATGCATTAAGTGTAAGGTGTGATGCTGCAGTGCGCAATTTTCTCCTCAGGATGGATAGCTTCGTCTCCGTTTTACGAGATATGGCTAGAACATGTGGTTCCCAGTTGAGGTTCGATGAGAAAGTATCGCCTAAGTATTTTACTTGGTCGCATTTGTCGATAGTTGTGTTTCCTATAGTATATGTAAAGTTAAGGGGGTTGGTCTTATTTGTGAATAAAATGAAGTGAGTTTTGGTTGTGTTTAATATGCGAAGTTTAACGTCCCCAAACCACCATATGATTATGAGAGACGCCGTAGTGGAGGGCTCCTGAAATTTCGGCCACCTGTGGTTCTTTAACGTGCACCCAAATCTGAGCACACGAGCCCACATTTCCGCCTCCATCGGAAATGTAGCCGCCGCAGCCGGGGTTCGATCCCGCGAACTGCGGGTCTGCAGCCGTGTACCTTCGCCACTAGACCACCACGGCGGGACTCCCTTAAGGCTACGTATTGGGTGTTGTTCAAGAAGATTTCATGCTCTAAGTGTTTGAAATACGCACTAGGTACACAATATCGCCATCGCGTTCAACTCTAAAAGGCGAAGCTTAATGGTCCCCCAATTTTTCTAGATTATAAAAGCGACAGGCCATTGCTTGCACACCAAAACTCGCGGTGCATGTGTTGTCATTAAATAAAATTAGGAAACGTCACACTGTCATAATAAGGTGTTGTCATAATTTCACTACACAGGGCTCCAAGTGGTCGCAGCGACAAAGAAGACAAGAGAGTGGAAATGTTATAGAGCATGTCCCCGCAGTAAATCCACCATGATGATGATGATAAAGATGATGATGATAATAACGACAATTAAAACTTTATTTTGGTCCAGAGAAGACGCAGGAGAGACCCTGCGCCACCCGGCTAATCCCACGTATAGGGACCATCCCGTGCACGGGCACTGCACCCTTGCCTTAATGCTGCGTCCTCTTGAACAAAGTGAAGCGCTGTGCTTTCAATTAGCGCGTGCAACTGTGTTCCCTAAAATAAAAAAAACAATAATTAGAATTATGTGGCAATGTTGACGTAATATGCGGTTTCCGAAGGGCATCCAATTGTACCCATATTTTTTGTGCTTAATGTACATTTTTATGAGCCGTTTGGCATGATGATATTCTAAGACTGTCTGGGGTCTTACACACCGAAAACCACGATATCGTCAGGACAGACGCCGTAAAAGAGGGCTCCGGAAATTTCAATCTCCTGGTGTTCTGTCACGTGCGCTGACGTCACACAACACACGGGCCTCTACCATTTCGCCTTCGGAGAAATGCGGCCGAGGTCGAACCCACGACCTTCGACTGAGCAGCCAAACACTGTAGACACTCATCCACGTTCAGCGAAATTCAGTAGAATATAACAAATCATACGGTAAAGCGAACGCCTTAGCGTACCAATAAAATAATACATCACGTGTGCTAGGTCAAGCTGAGATCACCTTATTCAATTATATAAGCATGCAAGTGCAATATGCAATGTAATGTCGGCCAGATTGGGGTGAGGGAGTGCTATTAGGCTGATTTGGCTGCATGGATATACTGCTTGATTGCTATACCTGAGCCAATGATATTATAGATGTACACTGTCGTCCATTATGAAAGGGAACACGCAAACGCGTGGCCTGTGCTTTGCCGCGGCTGCTTACAGCACCATCAACCGACAGCAAAAGAAAACACGTTCGCTTTCAGCGTCATCTCTTGCCAAAAAATTTAAAAAGTAACAAGACATGGCCAGTAGACAAGCGCTGCTAGATTGCACTCCCTCTCTGCTCACGCCTGCAGTGCATAGTCCACTGCCAACATATCAAACGTTGTGCGCGACCACGGCACAGGCTGCAGTAATCACCCCATATCGCTCACAACGCGAGCGGTGAGGGAACGTAATCTAGCAGCGCTTGTCTACCGGCCATGACTGATTATCTTGCTTGGCCATAGATGACGCCAAAACCGAGCGTGCTTTCTTCACTTGTCGGTTGATGGGGCTGCATAGGCAGCCGCCGCACAGCGCAGGCCACGCGTTCGCGTGTTTTCTTTCATAAAAGACGACAGTGTACTTGAAATTCAGCGGGCTGTTGTAACATTGACAAAGTGAACTATACTGGTTAACATTGTTGGACGTTTGGTTCATTTCAATCCTAAAATATCCAAATTTCGGTTGGGTGAATCGCATTTATTTCACTTTCTCCGGTCACTCCTTGCCTTAAATATCATATAGCCCCGCCACGGTGGTCTAGTGGCTATGGTACTCGGCTGCTGACCCGCAGGTCGCGGGATCAAATCCCGGCTGTGGCGGCTGCATTTCCGATGGAGGCGGAAATGTTGTAGGCCCGTGTGCTCAGATTTGGGTGCACGTTAAAAAAAAACCCCAGGTGGTCAAAATTTCCGGAGCCCTCCACTACGGCGTCTCTCATAATCAAATAGTGGTTTTGGGACGTTAAACCCCACAAATCAATCAATCAATTAAATATCATATAAACAAATAGATAAATTATCGTAATCATTGTCATCATCAGCCTGACTACGCCCACAGCAGGACGAAAACCTCTCTCATGGTTCGTCAATCAACCCCGTTTTTTTTTTTTGCTTTGTGTTGCCACCTGCGAACTTCTTAATCTCATCGGCTAGCCTAATATTCTGTCTCCCCTTCGTGCGTTCGCCTTCTCTGGAATTCCAGTCAGTTACCCTTAATGAACAGTGGTTATCCTACCTACGTGCCACATGCCCGGCCCATGTCCATTTTTTCCTTCTTGATTTCAACTATGATATCCTTAACCCTGGTTTGTTGCCTGACCCACTCCGCTCTCTTCTTGTCTCTTAAGGTCGCATCTATTATTTTAATTTCGATCGCTCGCTGCGTCCTCCTCAATTTAAGCGGAACCCTCTTTGTAAGCCTCCGGGTTTCCACTCCGTAGGTAAGTACTGGCAAGACGAATCTTTTATATATCTTCCTCTTGAGGGTTAGTGGTAGATTACCATTACCAAATAAATTATAGTGCAAGTAAACACACCATGTTTTTTCTGCATAACGCAACGTATAATATACGAGGCAACGCACTAGAATTTTTTTTCACCAGATAAAATTGTCATTTGCTATGTCTAACCTCTAATCTCAGCATTTCAATTGAGATCGGCATTGCAATTTCGCGGTACACTTGCAAATTACTTCTCTCGGATAATACAAAGCATGCATCGCTCCAGCTATTCGGAACGCGAGGTGTACATTGGAACTTGGGTCGCGGTGCTTCACATAGTACGCAGCTCCGCGTAAGAGTTACCTCTGTATTCCTTTTTTCTGCACTTGGACAACACTATTGATAGTCCCATAATTCTTACGCAACGACCTGGGCAGCTGTAATTTCAATTTCGTACCGTCAAAGCGGAACACCTGCTCTTCTGGAACATCGAAAGGAAGGAAGTCTGCCGTATCTCTTCTACGGAGGGTTCGAAAAAAAAAAGCCACGGTAAGTGTAATTATAAGCACCCCAACCTTCCTACCATTCTCCACAGATCTCCCGTACATCTGAAATGACGAAGCCTTGCCTATCGACATCGTAAGACTGCTGCGCGCACTGACCGGCAGCTGTCCTCCTACTCTCTCCCTTTTGAACGACACTCACTCGCCTACTGTACCTTCACAGCACGTGAAGCTCTACATCAGAAAAATTGAGCCTGTAACGCTTGGTAAACGTTCCTATTGTTCTGCTTTTATTTCTTGTAGTTCCGTTCTGCGGTCCTTTAGTAGCCATCGCGATCTCCGAGTCCGTTCCTTCTTACACAGTACCTCCGAGATGCCAGGTGTTACGTCCACACGGACGTGCACGAATCGATGAACTAGGACTCGCGGGCAGCCAGATCCTCTGCACGCAAGGCCGAAGTAAGGGTCTCACCCCCCAACCCACCCCCCTTCGAAGGCAAGCGGTCGTTCGGTGGTCCGTCGCATGGCGTGCGGTTCGTTTCGGCGACCAGATGGATTCCGCGCCGGGTTTCGTTATCGGATCATCCCGTCCCGATGCAAGCTGTCCGGGCCACTCCTTGCTTGGCCCTCATCTCCGCGTTTTCTCCTTCTTACTACTTGTATTTTCTTTATTAAATAGTGGCGGTGCCACTTTTGACGGGCCGTGGCTGAACTCGCGCACCTTGTCTTCGTTGGTTGTCGAGTCTGCGGTGTCCTTAAAAACGAAGAAAGAAACGTAAGGAGTCTATCATTTGTCATTGCGTTCTTGGTTCTTTTTTCTCCAGAACGAAAGAAGCTCCCTTTTCTTTCTGCCCTCTGAGATAGCGAATACATGCGAGCTGGAGGGAACCGGTACCGCTTTCGCGTCCATGAAGGTACATAGGGGGATCGTTCCACGGGCGGCCGTCACGGAGCCCGTCGTTCCGTGAAGCCGCGCTGGGGCCATCGCCGCTGCCGTAGAGCGCACGCAGCACCGGCAGCCTTGGCTGTTGCTGGAGTAGCTGTCCGTACTTTCTGGGCAATCTTCCTAATCTTCGTTTATTTTTTACTGCGTTAGACGACTGGTTCTCCGCCTTCTTACTACTTCCTCTTCTTTCTTCGCATGTCTTGAGACATCCGCGAGTCCACAACTTTCCTTCCTTATCGGACAGTCGCATCGGGGCAGCGTTGGGCCACGGTCGCATCCGCCGACGCGCCCGAAAGGCAGATGTCTTTTGTGTTGTGCCGCGCCGGCGTTTCGGGTATACACGCCGGTGCGTGTGTCTCGCGCCGAAGAGCCGCTGTCGACGATTGTTTCCTGTCCGTTGGTCCTGCCCGAACCACGCCTCGAAATTTTACTCTTGTTCGTTTCGTTACTTTCCTGCAACTTTGCTTTTCTCACAGCCCTTCTTCTTCCTCGTTACGTCCTCGCCACGAGTTCCTCATTACGAGCCTCGCTTGATTTCCTCCTCTTCGAGGCCGATGCAAGAACGAGAGGGGCCCGGAGAAGGAAGCGCTCCCGGGAAGTCGTCCTCGGCCCAGTGCGTGCAACGTTTGCGCCCGCCCATTGTTACGTGAACGTCGCTCGTTTTTACGTCGATGCTGACACATCTTCGCAGCACGTGTCTTCACAAGGCTGAAGTGCTTATTCGATTAAACAAAACATTACTGACTCAGTAGTTCACCAAGGTGTAGTCAGAGAAAACGCAACCAGTAATAGCAAAGTTTAATTGCCACTGTTAGTACTGTCGTTTGACGATTTATTGCGAAAGCAGGGACGACTTGGCAGTCAGAGTAGCGCCGATCTGACTGGAATGGAAAATCTGGCACACAGAAACAACCGCAGAAGCTCGTCGTCCTCTTCCTCACTACAGTGGGGAAGAGGGCGACGGGCTCAAACACGAGTTCAATGATACCATTTCTGTCACGGAAATGACGTCATTGAAAATTAAGCTAGTTTTCCAGACTGTGTGTGTGAAAAGTGTCTTTGAAACTTGCTTCCGGTCTGTACTTCCCCTTATTGCATAGCATTGTAATGTCCCTTAGGTAAGTTCGTTCAACATTGTGAATACCATGTTCTGTCACATTGTCGGTGGGGCTTAAATTCACACAAAGGCATTTGGGCAAATATCACAAAAACTATAATGGGATGGAGCTTTGTTACATGTATACGTTGTGAAGGACGCTTTGGATGCATTTCATTTTTTTAAGAGTTGACATCACGAAAAGCTGAGCAGTTTTGATTCACAACGTACAACAATGGTAGCTTAGCAGGTGAGGTGTCATGCTTCTAAACGTGAGCATCCGGGTTTGTCCCTCGGCCACTGCGACCACGCAGTTCGATGCAGCTAAATGAAACAACACCCGTTTACTTAGATTTACGTTGACGTTAAATAACCACATATGGTATAAATTAAAACCCAGAGTACTACACTATGGTGTGACTAATAATCATATTCTGGTCTCGGCACAATAAATTCCAGTATTTCTAATTCAAAACAGAGCTTACATTGATCAGGCCATATTCCTCATCATGTTATAACCTGTTATGACCAGTGTCCAGGTCAAGTTAATGAACCATTTATCCTAATTATTTGCAACCACCGTGTTAGCGAACGGTTATATGGTACTTCACTGCTAAGGCGTGGGTTGAACTCCCAGTCGAATGGGCTGCGTTTGATGGGGGGGGGGGGGTGAATGAAAAAAAAAACACCCCCACACTTATACTTCGATTCATGTTGAAGAATCTGACGTGATGTATATTCTGAGTGACCCACAGTGACACACCTCCTAATTATATCGTAGTTCGATCCGCAAAGCACCTTGTGTTAATATAGTTAGGTCTGTTATTGCAATGAGTTTCACTTGTGCCTTCAGACGTGCAGAAAGGATTGGTGATCATACTTTAAGTTCATTCCCTAAACATTATGTGATATTTATCTTTCATTCTCGCAAATTCAGTATTGACGGAGTAACCAAAGGACGTAGTGTCAAGATTGTTGGAAGTTCGCACAATTTTTTTTTCGTGCGAAAATGTAATGATCAAATAGGTCATTAATTGAATATTCATCTTTGCAGCGTTACGAAGGTTCGTCAACTACGCTTAGGCTCTCTTAAGGCATGTCTCTTTTATGATAGAGATACACAGCATACCCAAAACACTTCACTGTCTTTGCAAGTTTGCAACAATATAAAAATGATATAGAAGTGAGGATCGGTGCTTGATGGCCTTCTTAGGCACCATAAAAACCAAACTAAATTAGAAGTGAGTATCAGTGAGCAGCACACTAGATAACACATGAAGTGTTCCTTTATCAGCTGCGGTGACATAGAAACTTCGATGTTTCCCACAGTTGAAGCAAGACTAGGTCGTGAATTCGGCCGTTTACAGCCTAGGCTAAGAAATACAATCTCTGGCATACCATGCGTGCACAAGAAAGAATCGGTGGTTGTCGCAATCGATCAGCAAGCGCTTGGATATCATGATGCGATTCATGTGAGTAGGCCGGTCGCGTTTTGTTTCCTTTGATCTCCGCATGCATCAGGAATTCTTCGGAATAATAGTAAAAAAAAAAGAGAGAGAGAGAGAACAGTAGCAAGTCACCGCTATTTGATCTTTCATTTGCATTATTATTTTTTGCCTGACATTTGGGGTCTTTTCTTCGTATATTCTTTACACCACTGTAACCAGTCTGGTTAAGTCGCAGGTACCGGGTTTGTTTCTCGCTTTCTAGTTGCACAGAAACGTGACAACTTAATGGGCCATTTCGAAAATCAATAAAGCATGTAAAGCGATAAGAGAGAGAGAGGCAGAAAGAAAGAATACAAAGGTGATGAACTTCAGTCTCCACTACCTTCGTGAGCTTCCTCCCTGCTTTTCTCTCTCGTGCGCATTCTCGTATTTTTTTTTTTCATAATATTGTGGAAGCGTTGATCCTGCTATTCTGTATTGTTCTAGAATACCAACTAGAAATAACGAAATCAGTGATACCGTCAAGAAGTGTCGCACCGGCTTTCTGAAGAGGCCGTGATACAGTTGCGTATACATCTCTGAGAAGACAGCGTAGCAGACGGCACTCGCACACGAGGTTCTTGTCTGCGCAGCTCCGCTTGCGCATCATGTAGGAAATATCCTTACTTCTTCCCTACATTACGCGCAGCCGGGGTTGGACACCCGAGTGGTGTGATTACAGAGGTTCAATAATGCGTACGTATAGAGGGCGTTTCCATTTCCGTGCACACGTGTTATTCGAAACGCGGCGCCATCACGTACACAGAGGCGTGACGAACGCAACGAGCGCAATACTGAAACCCGCCGTCAGAGCTTTGCTATAGGTATGCGTACACCAGACAAGGTGTTTATAGCACACTATCGACCACTATACAGACTACCTTGTGCATTGGTATCAGATTGATTGATATGTGGGGTTTAACGTCCCAAAACCACTATATGATTATGAGAGACGCCGTAGTGGAGGGCTCCGGAAATTTAGACCACCTGGGGTTCTTTAACGTGCACCCAAATCTGAGTACACGGGCCTACAACATTTCCGCCTCCATCGGAAATGCAGCCGCCGCAGCCGGGATTCGAACCCGCGCCCTGCGGGTCAGCAGCCGAGTACCTTAGCCACTAGACCACCGTGGCGGGGCGACGCATTGGTATCAGTGCCACTGTATTGGACTGTTTTTATTTTGTTTTTATTTATTTATAGATACTGTTATCTTTCTTCAAAATCTTGGCAGCATGGTTAATAACAGGTGAACTCAACAAAAAAATAATAATGGGAAACGAACATATAAATATCTTTATACACGGGCTTTCGAGAAAAAGAAAAGGTAAGCAACGTTATTCTAACGAATTTCAAATTGAGCAGAGAATCCGTTTAGCACAAGTAAAAAAATAAAGCGCATGAAACATCTCAGATATAGACATGGAAACTGATTACTATTGAAGGTGTGACTCAAATTGTGATAGTAAGTCTTCTGTGACAGTTTTATCAGGCAGTTTGTTTCAATCGACTATCGTTCTTAGAAAGAAAGAGTACTTGTAACAGTTGACACGTGTAGTGATTGGAGTAACGGTTAGTGAGTGTGTGTGCCTGGTAGCGTCACCCTTCGCATATGCAGGATGTGACGTATCTATCTTGTACTGACTTTTTATCAACCGAAAAAAGAATTTCAAACTACATACACGATTTCATTTACTTATAGCAGGTTGGTCACTTTGAGATACGACGTTAGTGACTTAAGTGCGGCCATATACGTGTTGTAGGTGAATATAACAGCTTTTTTATGTAAGCTTTCTTATTTTGCTATGTCCGTTTTAGTGAGCGGGTCCCATATTATGACGGCGTAGTCTAAAACAGGACGGACGAGTGTTTTATATGCAAACAAACGCACTGCCAGTGTGGACAGTTTTAATGCACATCTTAAAAAGAACAGCTTACTCCTGCAATTTCCTAGCATTTTGTCAAGGTGTTTTGACCACGACAGATCACTTGCTATGTGGAGGCCTAAGTATTTATATTGAGTAATTTCACATAAAAGAAGGTCTTCCGTGCCATAACAATATAATAGTGGCTTCTTTTTTAATGTCACCCGCATGTACACAGTTTTTCCAAAGTTTATGCACATTTATCATTGCTTACACCAATGAACTACCTTGTTAAAATCCCTGTTTAAGCTAACCTGGTCTTCCTGAGTTGTTCATTTCTTATATAGCACGCAGTCATCCGCGTAAAGCCTGACGTTTACGGGCAAGTAATCGACGATATCGTTGACATATAACAAAAATAAAAGTAGTATAACATAAATAAAAACGGTTCCCTGTGGGACGTGAGACTTGGCTGGAACTATATCTGACACTGTTCCATCCCCTTCAACGAACTGACGGTGGCCAGTTAGGTATAGGCTGTAATACATCCTATCATTTTGCCAATTTTTAACTCAGCGAGCAGCTTATGAAGAAGTTTAACATGAGAGACTTTGTTGAATGTGTTGCTTAAATTCATAAATATGTCATCTGTTTGTTTTCCCTTGTTCATAGTGCTAGCTAAGTCATGTACGATCTAGACGAGCTGCGTGATTGCTGAGCGACCATTTCTAAAACCATGCTGCATATCTGTTAACACTTTATGTTCTTTGAAAAAACAATTAAATGTTTATAAATGATGTGCTCCAACAGCTTACAGGAAGCTGAAGTTAATGAAATCGGTCAGTAATATTTTATGCAAGCTGTGTCTCCTGATTTAGGCAAAGGCTTCAACCTAGCAACTGTCCAGTCTTTCGGTGATGTTCCTTTGTTAACAGATCTTGTAAACAGAACATGCAAGTATTTCGCACACCATTCGTAACGCTTTAAAAAGAGTTCGGGATGTCATCAGGCCCTGGGGGTTTCTTTATATCAATCTTTAACAGTATATTTAGAATGTCATGTTCCGAAATAGCAAGGTCAGGAAGGGAAGGCAGTTCTGTAGAGAAGCATGGTAGACAACCATCATCACTTGTAAGTACACTTTTGAAATGGTCATTAAGTTCAGCACACAGTATATCCTTATCCCGCACATTTTTACCATTTACAAAAAGGAGTCAGAAGGTGAAGAAACTGGTGTCACAACCCTCCAGAACCTTTCGGGAGGCTATCTAATAAAGTCTGGCAATAATGTGTTGTGATAGTGTTAATTTTCGAGAATTTTTCTTTTTAACTGTTGAAGACAGCTTATCAATTGCTCCTTGCAACTGCTCATCATGACGCCTTTTCACTCGCTTCTTTTTCAACCACTGAATCTTCCGTCTCATTTGTAATGTCTCCCGCCTAATCCAGGGATTGCGGCGCTCAGATTTCTTTACTATATTAGGAACGAAACACTCTACACGCGTTCTCAAGAACCAAACACTTGAAAAAATGCCAGAGGTCATCCACACAACTAAGGCTCGCAAAGTGATCATAGTTGAAAGCCAGCTTGTCAATTATGCATTCGCTCTGTGCGCGTGAGAAATTAGGAGACGATGGAGCTTTATTACCTTGTTTCGTCAAGACATTGTTGGGTGTAAGAAAATCACTTTATGGTCTGAAATACATGCCGTGAGAGAGAATGAGATGTTTTCTTTTATGCTACCGCTAACAAAAAATAGATCAAGGATGTTTCTTGAATGATATTGAATTCTTGTGAATTCCTCAACAACTTGTAGCAGATCAAATTCATAAGCTAGATCATCTATGAAGTTATCAGCACTTTGAGTTGAATACGAGGAAAACTTTCCCCAGTTCATATTTGGCAGGTTGAAATCACCATTTAGAATCAGTTTGTCTTTTTGGTTTATGTATGAATTCATATATAGGTTGACAAGCGATCAAAGTAATCAACAGTTGAATTCGGGGGCCTGTAGACGGTTCCAAGAACGTATTTGATGTTATTCTTGTAGAGTTCACAAAAGATGCTTTGTACATCTGGAACATCAGGCTTTAACTGCTGTATTATTGATGGTTTATACAGTACTGCGATGTCCCCACCTCTTCTGACGCGATCCTTACGCCGCACCTTTTAATTCCTTGGTACAAATTCACTGCCACATATATCATCGCTCAACCAAGCTTCAGTAAGCATGGCTATGTTGGGCTCAAGTGAAGAAAGCATGCCCTGAAGTTGTGCCGTTTTATTGACCACACTGCGGCAATTCATGTTAAGTATGGCGAGGGGCCTGCTGCTAATCCTAACAAGTCATTTCCTTTTAGAAATGTTGAAGCGTTTATCTTTGGTTTCGTCCCAACCAAACATTACACCATCTATACTCAGCTTAACAAAAACTAACTTCACCTTAGCATTGTTTTCTTTCTCCTGTTTCACACTTTGCCATAACTTCTTCCTGAATTGGCGCACTCTGAACGAGAAGTCTTCCGTTACAGAAAGGTTCATCCATTTCAGTTTTGAGCAACCCTTAAGAATGGCAACTTTGTCCCTATAATATACAAGTTTTATTATAATTGGACGGCTGCTGCCAATTTTTTCGCGTAGTTAACCTTGCAGTTTCACATCTTTACGAATTAATCGAACAGCACTACGGTAGACGCTCGAGCATTAAACTGGTTAGGCTCGTACATTCGAAGTTTGGAGACCTCATCAAATGACGCCGTGATCTACAAAAAAAAAAAGCAAGCGTTCTTTTACCAGCCCAAAGTGTCAGTACCCAGGTGTATTCCCTAAGATATTCTATACATAGAGCGTCTCACCTTCTCCGATATCACGCTGGGCGTGTCCGCGCCCAGACGAAGAAACTGCCTGCTGCACCCGCGTAACTCAATCCGTGAAGCCATGCACCTCGCAGCGATCACGCTGGCTGGTCTAGACGTTGACGTCGCTGGTAACCGCGTGGTCACTCGGTGTCCTGGTCTATCCGACGTCTTAACTCTCGGTCCGTTGTCGTGTACGGTGAACGGCCAGTGCGCGGCCAGCAGCATCTCCGACTGCTGCGCATCCCGCCGAGGGCCCCGCTCGGGCAATCGAAGACGCCGACGACGCGTCCGGCAAGCAGCGTGGGAAGAGTGCGCTGGCCGCATACCAATGTCTTCTTCGCGGGGGTCGCCTCTAGCGTCGTCTTCCTGAACGCGGCAAGCCCAGCGAACGCAATCCCTGCTTCGTGTTTGTTTATAGCTCGTTCTTACGTCGTAATAACGCGCCCTCTCTGCGTGGCCATACTGGTGTTAGTTGGGAGGCTTATCATACAGACCAAGTGCTCACATTCTACTGCGCTGTTATTGTGGCACTCGGCTGCTGAACCGAAAGTCGTGGGTTCGATCCAGTCCCTAGCAGTCGCATAATGATGGTGGCGAGATCCTTAAGGCCCGTGTATAGTGCGCGACGTTACTGTAGAGATATGCTTTTCCCCCGTCATGATAACCTATACTTGCGCTTTGTTTTTTTCTTCACAACAGACGAAAGACAGACGGGCGCAAACGTCAGCTTTCTCTGAGAGGCACCTTTCTTTTTTTTCATTTTAAGGCACCAGGTTTGACACGTGCTTTACATAGAAAAAAAACTCTTGGTGCGAATGTTTTTTTTTTTTTGCTGCATGGCCCACTTTGTTTCGAGGCTGAGCGTATGTCGCACGTATTTCCGGGAGGACGATGTGGCCTTCATCGTACACTTTGTCCCCTGAAATGGTTGTAGTCTTGGAACGACACGATCGGAGCTCAAAAAGTGTCTGCCCCCACATCTGTTCCGCTGCAAATCCAATTTGCGCATTGCACTGACGCCAGCCACCTCAAGTTGAAGCTGGTGGTACACAGTACATCGCAAGTTTGCGCAATAGGTTATCATAGAGCACAAACTATATCAAACCCACACCTCGTTTTCATCTTCTTCACAAGACATTTTTAAGACACGCAAATCAACGACCAGTTGTTTGCCCCCGACTACACATTTTCCCCTTCTAAACCCTTTAGGTATATCCTTGCGAGAGCCCACAGAATTGCTTTGCGAAATGTGCTTCTAACATCACTCATGCATATAGCTAAGCAATCTAAGCGATAATTAGCCGGATTTTAAATCTCAGTGCGTGTTAAGCAACACCAGGTAGCAGAAATTTTTCGAGCCCTCCACAACGACGTGCCTCGTAATCACTTCATGGTTTTGGCACGTCAAAACCTCAGATATTACAGATATTGTTATAATCAATATTGTCATTGCTGATAACATAAACCTGGTGGTGTGAGACAGTTCAGAGGGTTCGCAGTAAGGTAGGGTGGAGTAAAATGCAAGAAAAAAATAATAGGGAATATATATATATATATATATATATATATATATATATATATATATATATATATATATATATATATATTGATTTCACTCTTTACAATTAAACAAAAAAATAAACTTTTTATTTATGTAGACGGTATGTGCTACATAAATATTGCGTTGTTGCCACGCCTCAAAACATTATTTTAAAATAAATAAGAATGCTCCAGATCTCTCATTTTCCCCCATACTGCCGAGAGAAACAAAACAGAGGGTGAAAAATCATTCCTGCAGTTTTCGCAGTATAAAGAATAGAAATTAACTGCGTAGGCCCTTATGCAGTGTAAAAGAGCCCAGTCCTTGGAATAAATACATTGAATCTAGACAGAAAACAGTGTTGTATTGCCGCGAAACTGCTTGCAGATCAAACACTACCGGTCTTTCTGTGCTAATGTTGTCTTTTGTTGAACGCTTGCAAATCATTGATTATTCAACAGTTGGAGGCTAGATGTGTTTTGACGTATTTTCTTCATTTTTTCTGGTTTTGACGCAGAACTGCTCAGGTGTTTTATGGCTTTTAACATCGTCCACCGGGCTTTGTGAGGCAATGAATTGAAAACTGTGCCATAGATTCAGATTTTCTAGCGCTTGTCTTTTTTTCAGTTAGGGTATTAGAGAAACGTCTTTCGTATCTCAAATTCGATTCCAAGACGTGTTGATTGACATGTGGGGTTTAACCTCCCAAAACCACCATATGATTATGAGAGATGCCGTAGTGGAGGGCTCCGGAAATTTAGACCACCTGGGGTTCTTTAACGTGCACTCAAATCTGAGCACACGGGACTACAACATTTCCGCCTCCATCAGAAATGCAGCCGCCGCAGCCGTGATTCGATCCCACGACCTGCGGGTCAGCAGCCGAGTACCTTAGCCACTAGACCACAACGGCCGGGCACCCCAAGACGTGTTTGTAAATGACTAGAGTTGGTGATTCTGCCATTTTTTATGCGTCTTTTGATAGCATCCTTGGGAACACGGAAAACCTTGATCCAGCGTGAATGGAGGGAGTCAAGTCCTGAACGGTAATCAGTGCTTTTTCATGTAGTTTTCCTGCCAGGAAGCACTCTATGATACTCTTTATAGTATGTTCAAACCCTCCTAAACAAAGAAATGCGAGATATAATGAGTATAAGTCAATGGTTCAATCAGTAAGACACTCTCTAAGGCAATTGGATGCCTTTTTGTCGCGTTTTGTTCCTCTCACATGCCAGAATTTAAAAAAAAAAATCCGCTTTGTCCCCGAGCACCAAACTCACTAAACTTTAGGCCTTATGTATCTCATAGTTGAAATTAACAAAATAAATATTTACGCTGCTGCACTAACGCAGGAGTAGATTTATGCACGAATCCAAAAAATTTGACCGAGGAGAATTTTGCCCCTTTTTGACGGCACACGCACACAGAGACACTAGCCTCGTAATGTTTCCCGCGTGAACGCTGTGAGCAATCATCAACTTTTACACATGAAAAAGTAGACAAGCACCAGCAGTTATCACTAAAAAAAGAAACAAAGGAAAGTACCTGTGGTATTAGCTATACAGAGGGCGGCCAAGCCAAAATGTCGCGTTTTGCCCCATGTCTAAATTTACCCCACCCTTACCTGAGTGCTTGGTAAGAAAATGTGCAATCATTCGGAAGATAGCTGTCGTGCTCTACACAATACAAAAATAATAGGCAGTGACAGTCTGTTGGCGGCACTCCCGAGCATGACGTAACGTACTTGGTTACAGCGGTGACAACCGCATTTCGCTCATTTGCATGCACTCATGTAAGTAAATTTCATGTAAGTTACGTGAATTCATTCAAACAGTCGAATTCACGGTGTAGGAATCCCTACACCGTGGTTGAAATAAATGATAATTATTATTAATCAAACGTAGTTCTGGTGTGAAACGCGGGACCACGTCAATGCTACATTCACAGTCTGCAAAGCCATAGAACTGTGAATGCAACTCAGCGTGATTGCTCGCGAGTTTGACAGCTATTGTTTATAGACAAGCGACAAAATTTTCATTCCTACGCAACTTCTGATTATATGCATTTTTAGCAACTTGATTGGAGCTAGTTGCTTCAGCATTAGAGCGGAGAATGGGGCGGCGTCACCAGAGCAAGGACATTGCAGGACAATAGCTTATCCTCTGTTGATCGTTCATTTGGTGTGATTTTCTTCGTCACGCTCTTTCACTCCGCTCGAATGATACGAATCCGCCACTGTGTCAGAATGCAAGACAGTGCAGGAGCCGAGTGCGTTGTGCAGCCACATTCGGTATTGAAACGTAACCAAATCACACCTTGATCCGTTCGGCATATAACAAGTCTAGAAATTCCTCAGATAATATAATAACGACTCGGCAACGACTTGCCGTTTCCACGGGCCGCATATAAGGGCCGCTTAAAGCGTTCGCTCCTCTCACACACCCCAGAATTAATATCCGTAAAGAATCATCAACCACCGGCGGCTATGTAGCAGCCGCTTTCTTCACTCCGAGCCGAGGTTATTGGCAGCCCCCGTGGGGCCAATGTCTCGCCACTTTCTCGGGAAACGACGTCTGAAGCGCCGGGCCGCTGTTTAGCCGCCTCTGTTTTGGCCTTCCGAGGAGCCATGCGGTGGCGGCTGTTGTGGGAGCTGGGGAGACAATGCGCCCGATAAGGGTTCGCACGCACAACGACCATCTGTCCATTAATTACACGCGACGCCGGAGTCGAAGGGGGAGGGGGGGTCACTACCGTGCCGCTTGCTGCCCCCTTCCTTTTTACGCGAATACCCCCCCCCCCCTTCTACCACCATCATACGCCCCCTCCACCGTGAACCTGTCCCCCTTCCCGTCGGACTCTGCATCACCCACTAGCATCAGCCGGCCTTTCCACGCCGGTAGTTGACGCGATTCTTTGATCCCGATCTCTGATACTGCTGACACACTCTCTTCCATCGCGGTCCCCTGCTGCTAGTTATCCAATTGCTTTCTTCTTTTCGTAGAATGGCTGCATCCTTGTGCTGTGTCGTTTTTTTTTTCCCCTCGATACTTTACGGCTTATTCTTTGGTGGCTTGTTTCAACGACATCGCCTTGCGGCGTTTGTGGTGTTTCTCGTGCGCCGCCATCGAAACGAGCATTGTTTTTTTTTTTCGTTCGCGTCCGGCCAAGTGACGTCGTTTCTAACGCGTTTGTGTTGTTTCGTTTTCTTGTACGTGGGTGCTTCGCACGCCGTGTGACCCGGGCAGCCGCTGAAGCCGTGCGTGTGTGTTCCCGCCGAAATGTCCGGTTCCCGCAATCGTTCCGGCCTCAAATTTAGGGGAACGCTTCGTCCTTCTTTTTTTATCTTTTTGTCTTAAGATAAATTTTCGCCGGAAGCCCTAGTGAAAAGGGAGGAAAGTTCTGCTGTCATTGAATGACCGAGCCGCTCTGCTGGCCTCGAGTATAGGTACATCATGGCTGTTGCATTCACCTTTGTTGTGCTGTTCAATGTTTATCAAACAAAAAAAAAGAAAAATATGTCAAGGTGTCAAATAACTTGTATTTGAACTCAGTGATTCTTCATTTTCTAAATACGCTTATTCGATTTCTACCTGCGTCTTGAATGAGAGTTTAGACAATTGAGACTTCATGTAGTCAAACTAATTAGTGATACCTATGGTTTGTTAGAGTGGGCTAAAATGAGGACGTTGTTCTGTTTCAGCGTTACATTATTTATGTACAATTGAAAACATTCCTGAGGCGCATTTTCTTACTTGGATTCTATTCATCTCTAAATGTTCGTTCAGATTGTAAATTATGTAATGAAAAAAAAAAGAATGAACAGCAGAAAGTGTTGCAATTCGCACCCCCCCCCAGCCCACACACACACACGACGCTCATAATATGCAGTGATGTCACTAATCTAAAACTTTTCGCATGGAAGTGCCGGCCAACAATGCTTGCCATTCCACAATGTTTGTGAATTGGGTCCGTACATTGCATGAAGTAGGTCAGCTAAACTGTGCCCAGCGTCGTATGAAGTAGCAACTGGAAACTGCTGCGAAGTGGGAGACCTCTCGTTTAAAGACGCGATCGAAACGTGGAAAAACGGCACAAACTACCGTAGTGAAAGCCATGGCTTCTGAAAAAAAGGCAAAGACAAAGTCCACCTGCACGAGAAAGAAACATAAACAGGAACAAAAAAAAGCCTGCCAAGAAAAGAATGCATGTATAATGTGTCGGGACGGTACGTGCGTCATGTGCCACCAAAAACAAAATAAAAAGTGATTTGGTCGGTTACTGCAAGACACACAAAAAAAGAGATTAATTTATTCGATGACGAGTTCGTTCCAAGCGTAGTTCGCTGCGGTAGAGAAATAAATTGTTATGGTGCTCGGCTACTCACTCGAAGGTCACGGGGTTGATCGCGGCCGTCACATTTCGGTGCAGGCGGAATGCTTGACGCCTGTGTAATGTGTAATACTAGTGCACGCTAAATAACATCATATGTTTTAAATATCCGGAGCGCCTCAATACGGTGTCTTTTATACTTAAACCGTGGCCCTATATGACGTAAAACCCCCGATAGTATTGTTATCCAAATTTTAGCGGTGCACGAGCCTCGACAATGACGTGAGGATAACCGCGGAATGGGCAGTCGCCACAAAGCTGGCTCATCATGACGGCTTTTAAGGTTGGCAAAAGCGCCCAAACCAAACTTCTTTCGCGTGTTTTGGCTATCACCATGATAAAAAATGTGATAGTTGGGCCCTCGGCACCATCAGGCAACAGCAATGGCGTAATCCAGTTTCTCGGCCTTGTCACGCTTAAAATCACCGATATCAAGTGGTTGACGGGCTTTTGTGCTTCAAAGGCAGGCGAGCGCTTTTCAGGTGAACGGCTTTTGAAACCCTCGGTATTAGTCTCAGTGGTCCAGTAGTCATTGGTTTAAAGAGACTGACCCCCGTATTCACAAACGCTCCTCGACTCGACTTTCACCCTTCACTTGACAGAGTTGAACACTGCGCCACAGCTTGGCTCAAAATGACGCTGCGCTACTCGAGAATCGCAGCAGGTTATCGCTGATATGCAGTGACTTGCCGTGCCTAGAGACGGCGCTCACATCGGGTTTCTCAAGTGAAGGTGAAGCGTTGAGTGAAGGAACGTTCTAAAATACGGGGGTGAAAGTCGGGGGCCTCGTGGAATTCCCGGAGCTGTTCACGTGCCTGGACTGCTTGAAGGGCAGCTACAGAGTAGAAGGGTCGACATCTGGTGTGCCAGCGCACCGCGTTGCGTATTCCATTTGAGAGACAACGTGGAGGGAGCTTACACGAATGGAACAGCAGCAAATTAACTCAAAAGTAGAGCAGCCTTTCTGATTGGGTAAGCCCTTTTGTCGTTGACTCAAATAACTGTCTTTAGCATAGATTCGCATTGACCGTCAGCACCTTAGAGGGCCCCTATGCCACACCATGTTCAAAAGCGAGACAGTATATATAGTTGCTTTCTCACATTCACTACACTTCCTGCAAGCACTAATATATCGTCATCGCCACTTATTTCTTCATAGAACACTTGAAATGTGAGCACTGAGACAGTCACGATCTTGCGTTTTTCGACCACAATGCCATCTCCGCTTGCGCAGTCGCAAAACGCCGAAAACAAAGTGAAATTAGTTTATCGTATATACAAGACCAAATTCTGTTTTGTTATCTGACAAGGAAATTATACGCAGTACCTCTCTGCTCGCGAATCATGTTAACTATTGTCGTCATGCGCTCAAAACTTATTGCATTGGGGTCTATTTGTTTTCTTATCTTTGTTTCTTCTTTCTTGTTTATATTGACGAGAGCTGATACGTATGTATACATTTATTGGACCTTCTTTTCCGCGATGAACTTCATTCGCCAGTCTTTGCTATCTATACGTGTGATTTTGTGTGTCCGTTATTGTCCTTGTCTTTTGCGCTGTTACGATACAATACGCCTCGGCACAAAGTGTCTCCATTACGATCGGTATCTTTACCACCTAACGAAATGAACTAAACTGGCATCACTAAAGCTATACATCACACACAATGTGCATGGACGAAGCTGCGACTATAGCATAGGAAAATGTGAGCCGGCTAATACATTTATTATCACGTCTGCGTAAGTTTTCTGCACCTAGTATTCATTATCTTGTGTCCATCTCACAATATATATTTATAAATTGGTGTAGAAAAAGCTAAAATATTTCCTGTGCTTGCTTTCTTTGTCGTCGCCTGTCGCTGAAATGTGGTCTGGCGCAAGCTGCGTGGACCTTTTTGTTTCTCAGTAAACACGCATCGCGCAAGCGGGACAACAAAACCTATCACTATTCTTTCTGAAGTAAAATTAGCAGGACTGGCCATTTAGCAAGAAGGTATAGTGTACAAGGCGTGGGTATAAGTGCAAATTGCTGCTATGAGGTTTAAATCAGGCAGATCGTCTATAACTAAGAACGCTAAAAGCAATGCATCACGCGTAGAGAAAAGGAAATTATAAATTTTTCATAAAATTGACCCCGCCGACCGGAGTGCTTCAAAACATTTTAAACCGGTAAATAAAATTTATTGAGATATTAAGTATAGGCGCTTATTTAGGCTCACTCGACTCTTTCTGGGTGCTTGCTACAGGAGATGTTTTTACGCCAGTGCATGGTTTCTGACCAATGAAGACATCTTTCAAGTTTTCTAGGCAGTCGATCGAAAGGGCTTGAAATTTATGGTTCATGCACGCGTATTGTTTTTTTTTTTCAGTTGAAAATGTTCCTATACTTTAATGTCCCCCAAAGCGGCAATCGCTATGCCTTGCTGATCTAAGGCCTGGTTACATAGAAAATAGTTTATATAGAACAATATGATGTGCTTGAAAAAACCTCTCACTCATCTATAGGGAGTCCAAAGGGCTATGTTTATCTTTGCATTCCACTCATTTTATTTATATAAGGTTCACTTAATATGAGTTCAGACATTGCAGTTACATTTAAAACAGGTTGATTTGTGAAGTCAAGGCTTAAACGTATCAGTATTATTTCATTCGATAATAATATAAGGTTGAAATTTGGCAAAAAAATAAAATGGACATTTGTTGTCTGGCCTTTATCGCACGACCGTCATATGGCACTGCTTGAGCCCCGCCACGGTAGTCTATTGGCTAAGGTACTCGGCTGCTGACCCGCAGGTTGCGGGATCGGATTCCGGCAGCGGTGGCTGCATTACCGATGGAGGCGGAAATGTTGTAGGCCCGTGTGCTCAGAT
Source organism: Rhipicephalus annulatus (assembly GCA_013436015.1). Lineage (NCBI taxonomy): Eukaryota > Metazoa > Arthropoda > Arachnida > Ixodida > Ixodidae > Rhipicephalus > Rhipicephalus annulatus. Next base: position 33,426 of record WOVY01013910.1, read on the forward strand.
TTGGGTGCACGTTAAAGAACCTCAGGTAGTCCAAATTTCCGGAGCCCTCCACTACGGCATCTCTCATAATCTTATGATGGTTTTGGGATGTTAAAGACAACATATCAAAAAATATACGGCTAAACAATCTGGAAACGGTTCACGACTTCGCTGCAACACTGGACAAACGGGGACAAGTGGATGTCATATTCTTAGATTTTGAGAAGGCGTTTGACCGTGTGTCGCACTCAAAATTGCTGAGTAAATTGACGGCCATTTTGAAAAATGAAACGTTAGTGCACTGTAAACAGAAATAAGCCGAGATGGGAGTAAATGACCTTGTCCTCTAGCGCACACCCAGATGGGAGTTTTATAAACCTCTCCGTTGGGAGTAAAAAATTTACTCCCCATCAGTAGGGGGTTTTTGCATGGTGCCAGGGGGGTTTTTATTTACATCCATTGGGGAGCTTTTTCAGGTCAGTACGGGAGTAAATTTTTTTGCATCGACAAATAAAAAAATTACGTCAGCTGCCGTACCATGCGCAAGCGTAACTTTAATTACATAACATTTAATGCGCACAACAATGATTACAATACACAAACATTATCACAACGTTCACGTAATATCACAACGCTCGCACTCACCACAGCTTGCCACACGCAGTACACACCTACCATATAGTCACCGGGTATATATATGCACCACATCTTTACCTCCCATGTAGCCCTGGTGACAGCCTTTTTTCGCTATTAATTAGGCAATAAATACGCATGGCGCAAGTATAAACTTGCGGTGGTCTGATGTAAGCACTTGAACACACATGCCTTTTATCCTAAGTCTGCCTAATATTTATTATTTTTTTACTATAGCGAAAAAGTTTCATCAGTTGACGCTCTGTCGTACGGGCTGAATTCGCATTAGCAGTACTGTTTGTGGACCCGTAAAATGCACTGAATCATACACAACGTGCACGCGGCCTTGAATGAAAACATTAACGAGGCACATTTAGCAGCTCCAGCGATGAACCGAGGTAGATCGCCGCTACCGCGTTCGACGACTAGGCTTCACTCACGAGTACGGCACGGTGATTCGATGAATGACAGCTGGCGATCACAAAATGCGTGCTGATGTGCAGTTTACGTCTCGTTTTTCCCATGCACAGAAACAGGTGTCCGCTATCTACGCAGTTTAAGCTACGGAGCGATAGGCTTAAACGAATGAGACGGTTCGCAGTCGCTGTTCCCGTTGCTCGCATGCATTGCATGTATAGCTCGCAAAGCTCGCCACGGCGACCGGTGCGCAGTGCGAGCTCGATACGATGCCGGCTTGATACCGACGCCATAGCGAGGCCTTCTTACCGCTTAGATGTTGCAGCCGGTGAAATACCGGTGACACTCCGAGAAGCCACTATCGGCGGAGACGGGGCGAGCGCGTCACCGGCGCAACTCTCAGACCGGTTGCCGGCCAGCCTGCCGTAGTCGAGCGAAGCCTACTTCGAACCGCTTCGAAGTTTTACGGTGCAATCGCTGACGATCGTACTCCGCCTCGTTCGGTGCTTCGCCTTGTAGTTAGTCATTGACAGCTGCTGTCGCAAGGCGCAGAAGACTTATACATCCCATCAGCCTTCATTTTTTGTGAAACACATTTATTGCATCGCCGGTGGTCGGTGCTAGCTCGTAGCGCTTGCCGCGGTGGCCGGCGCGCAGTGCGAGTTCGATACGATGCCGGCTTGATACCGACGGCATAGCGAGGCCTTCTTACCACTTAGATGTTACAGCCGGTGAAATACCGGTGACACTCCGAGAAGCCACTATCGGCGGAGACGGGGCGAGCGCGTCGCCGGCGCAACTCTCAGACCGGTTGCCGGCCAGCCTGCCGTAGTCGAGCGAAGCCTACTTCAGACCACTTCGAAGTTTCTGATGGTGAAACTCCAGGAGCAGCCGCTGACGATCGTAACAGCTTACTTTTGCTAACATTAATTCATTCTTCGAAGTTTTTTGTTACTCGGCCCTTTGAAGCGCGGCATTCACGACGTTTCGTAGAGGAATCGGTCCGATGTGCAGCGTGGTTTAACGGTGCAAAATATATTGAAATGTTCCCAGTAAATACCAACCGGTCGTTGCTATTCTTCGCTGCACTTATAATTTCGTTGCCTGTTGACAGATGCTTACACGGTTAGCCACACAGATCACATGTGTTTCACACCGACGTGCAAACATATGCCCGTACAGACACATACACACACGCACACACACACACGTCACGCCCAAAGAGGGTTTTTAAAGCTCCTATAGGGAGTTTGTAACCACGTGACCTGAAACTCCCTGGGGAGTTTAACAAGGTCATGTCGTTCATAAACTCTGTGATTAAGGAGGGGGCGTTTTACGATGACATGTGCCGAGTTCACTCCCTACCAGGGAGTAAATAATTGGGGCAGGGGAGTTTTGTGGGCTCATGTGCTGGAGAAACTCCCATCTCGGCTAACTTTTGCTTACAGTGTGGCATGGATTAAGTCATACCTTTCCTACAGGCAACAGAGCGTAGCCGTTAACGGCGCATGTTCTGTGGCCTCGCCAGTACTTTCGGGCGTCCCACAGGGCTCTGTTCTCGGGCCACTTTTCTTTCTCGTTTTTATTAACGATATTGTACATGACATACCGGTAAAAATTAAACTTTTCGCAGATGACTGCGTTCTTTACAATGAAATCTGCAACCATAACGATCAGGCCGTCTTAAACGCGTCACTTGAAAAAATACAAACATGGTGTACTAGGTGGCAGATGACTCTTAATTACAAAAAAAACTGTTTCAATGACCATTACACGCAAAAAGGCCCCGTTGAAGCACACGTACCAAATAAACAATCACAGTCTAGCTGAAGTATCATGCTTCAAATATTTAGGAGTTTTAATCACATCCGATCTGAAATGGAACGAGCACGTCACGTACATTCAGAAAAAGCCAATGCGAAAACTGGAATACTTAAGGAGAATGTTACCGAAAGCTTCTCAGGATACCAAACTGCTAGCTTACAAAACTTACATCAGACCACTATTAGAATATGCTTCAATTATCTGGGACCCGTACACTCTAGTTAATACCAATAAGCTTGAGAGCATACAAAGAAAAGCCGCGCGATTTGTTTACAGTTCATACAGCTGGAAAACGTCTCCCACGAGTCTTCTCCGCAGGGCCGGTTAGGAAAGCCTTGCGGTAAGACGTTATCATGATCGGCTAAATTTTTTTTATTTGATGTATAACGATATACTTCAAATTGACAAGGAAGCATACATCCAGCCGAGCATTTGCCGCCCAACACGATCCAATCGCCCAATGAAAGTCGCTGAATTTTCGTGTAAAACAAACGTCTTCAAAAACTCCTTTTTTCCCCGTACGTGCCATGAGAGGAATCTGTTACCTGCTAATGTTGTGCAATGTTCTGATGGCTCATCCTTTCTTCGTGCCCTGTTGAATTCGGCATGATTTAGTCTTTAATAGTAGTTGTTATCCTACCGATTGCACTTGTACAGTATTTTCCGGTTCCGGGTTTTTTTTCCGGTTCAAAGTGTACCCTTAAAAGTGTATTGTTATGCTTGTATGTTATCCTGTTTTCTTCTTTTGTATCGCCCACACCTGCTCAAAGCCTGGCCCCCAGGCTAGCAGTAACCTGTAAATAAATAAATAAATATAGCACTGCTTTAGCGAAATATATCTACCCAGAAGTCTCACAGCAACAGCAAAGCTGTTTCATTATTCAATTTATATTAAATGTATTGACAAAACAGGGTGTGCGAATATTGATATCAAATTTTATTGCTGTCTCTAGGAAACTCGTGTTGCAAGCTCTCTCTTGTAAAGTGCGAAAGTCAGAGCGGCGGTGCTTCGAAAGTTCAGAGAATAAATGGCACGCTTCCACTTTTGAGGACACAGAGGTAATTGCGGTGAAAGCTATAGCTTTCACCGTAATTACCTCTGTGTCCTCAAAACTTATAAGTCGCGTAAAGTCGCGACTTATAACGCAACTTATAAGTCGCGACTTATAGGTCGCGTAAAGTTCACCGAAATTTTGTTTTTATCCTAGAAGTGGACCTTGGCATGAAGAAAATAAATGACACTTTATCATGCAATCTTTTACTTACCAAATATAAATACACATCTTCGTCCATTAATCCGACCGAACGTTTTAGCATGCCACCTGACAACACTTTGGTCGTTGCACCACTGCAATAACAGCCTTCACAGATACTTTGTGCACTCCTTTGGTATTAGCACGAACTGTCACCGAAGGTGTTCAAGTTATTCAATACACAAGGAAGTCGCTTCCGACGCAGCGAAACTCTCAAGCGTGAACCCCAAAGTGGTCTTAACGATAGTGGTAAACTGTTACTCGGAATGCGTCACTCTGCCGTCTGGTGGTGAGGTTGAATATTGAATTCACGTCGTTGACTATACTCATCTCCGGCGAATCTCTTGAACATTAGTCGGTTGACTTCTGAGCGTAGTCCGGTCGTGAATCGAAGACACTGACAGCACAACAACGAATCACTTCAAGGCCTAAAGAGCACAAAGAGCACACAAGCAGTTCTATTGTTTGTGTTCTTACTCATCCTGTCATGTGAAGATGCGCTTAGATATGCGTAAGTATTCCTGCTGCCCAAAGTGAGCACTTGAGCAGTTTTGCACAGTCACTCAAACGGATCCTGTTGCCAGTTGTAAAGGATACCTGCGTTCGTTCGCGTGGTTTGAAGCCCGCACTCGTGCCGTAACTCACAGCACAAGTCGAAACCCCGTCGAACTTCAGAGAGGCAGGCACTCTTTCCACAGTATGCACGTGTTGTCAAGAGTGCGTTAAACATGCACGTAGCCAACTTGAAGTGAACACACCAACGGACCTCAGCACACAGCACCACGCCATACTAACGCGTTTCTCATCTCACAAGGGAACAGCGGGCCGATGAAGTGGCGTCGTCGATCAACTCTTAAGCCTAACGGGGCGCTCGACGACACGGAGGGGGACACCATCGCCCGAGAACGACGGCAACGCTCCGTCTCGCCGGGCGCGCTTCGTCCGAGTGAAACGGCGTATTTGTCCGCATCGTTTCGTGTGCTCGGCGCATGCGGAGACGTTTAATAAGCACCGCTGCCCGTTGAATTCATGAATGGACTTTGCATAATAGATTCGGCCGCCGGTGCGCAGAGGCATGCGGGCTGAATCGAAAAGCGGCTTCGCAGCTGCCCTTGCTTTCCTTATCTCGCCGAGCGGCGTGCATATTTTTGCGCTCTTCCCGCGCGGCAGGCTTCCGTCATTGCTATCGCTCGCCCCGATCGGCCCTAATTCATAAACCGTGCAGTGTGTGTCTGTGAGGACCATGTATGCAGTATACGTGGAAGGCGTTTCCGTAGCTGATTTTTTTACACGGCTGACTACTTCTCTCGGCGCTGAAACATGTTCGCGAGTGTTGCGCTATAGTGTATACTTGTAGCTAGCAATTAGGCGGTTTCGCAACGCAAGCCTGTTAGCTGTCTTGTCTGCTATGTACGCAACTCTATTCAGTCCTTTGCTCATGCAGGTCGGCTGAGGTTATGAATCTGTTTCTCATTTATGTACTTTCAAGCACCTGCGATCATGAAGCGTGTAAAGCGAATAAGGAGGTAATTTGCTCAGTACACTCAATCGCAGAAGTAAGGAAGGAAAAAGGGGAGTAACTGACCCGCCTCAGCCATTCCTTCCTTTTGGGGAGTAACTGCACAGGGACGAACTGTCACGGCAAACATAGCGCTTTCTTCCGCAAGAGAGGCAAGCGCCCTTCTTGTTGTGTCGTGTGCAATCTTTTGCGCACATTTCGTCTCTTGGAGGAAAAAAAAGCACTTTTTTCAGGTTAACGGTGCAGTTATTCCGCAGTGCTTTTTACAGTGTATGTGTATATGCGCAGTGCGCTATCACGTTTCAGTACTACAGCCCTGCAGAGTTGCAGGGTACAATGTCATTTAGCAAGGTTTTCCGCCACAGCTGCTCTTGAGATTATCAGCGCTGAAAAGCTGCGTTGGCAGTGTTCCAGATTTGTGGTGAAGACCATGGGTGATATAACGCCTACCTAAGCACACCTGATTGGATGAATATTGCAGCCTATAAGTGCGCTGCCTGAAGCAGAGTTTCGCTCGAAACTTTCATTTTTGTCAACCTATACCATTAGTAACTAGCTCTGTATACGCGATAATTTGTATAGCTCTGTATCTAGCTCTGTATACTAATATGGCTCTGCCAGTACTATTACCGCTGTCTTTGGGTATTACAGAGATGAAATCTTCTTTGTTGCAGCTTATGAAAGACGCCATTCCTTGCATACTTCAGCTGAAATGAATCACTGACATTCTACCCGAGTCGTCTGACGAGCGAAAAAAAAAGAATCGCGCTCACTGGACTGTATACTGAAGCGATAGAAACGTGGTCACTGGCAAATGAAGACCGTGAATGGTGATATTCGCTGACGCTTAAGAGTTCAGACTCGCGTGCAACGAAAATCGGCCGCGAAAACGAAACAATGGCGGAGAACAAGGGCGAGGCATTACGAAGGAGGAGAAAAAGGGGGGGGGGGGCGAGGTCATCGGAGTGGTCGACGTGTAACAATGGCGCGGCAAGCGCAAAGCGCGAATGGCTGTGAGACAAGAGTGTGCGAAAAGAGAGTGTCTCGGAGTGTACATCTAGACAAAGAGAGAGAGAGAGAGAAAGGCCCGGGGCCAGGACGACCAGCGAATAAACCGTCGACAGGAAACGCGGCTCGGACGAATGACGCGGCGCCGCCGGTCAACGTCCCAGCCGTGGAGCGAATGTTTGGACAGCCCCATTGGAGCTCAGCGAGCCGCGACCGACGCTCGCGAGGTGGAAATTCCTCGTTTCTCGGTGGCGCTCGTGCGAGCTTCGCGACTCGTCTCCGCAGTAGTGCATACACGTGGGCCGCCCTTCCTTAATGGACTGTAGGCAGGCAGGCGGTGCTTTGGCCGTCGCCGGCTTCTCGTCCAAACATTCGTGCAGCTCGTTTCTTTATTCGTCGCTTAGTTTCCGCCGCACTCGGTTGGCGCTGGCCTTCCGTGCGCCACTCCTGCGCAGCAGAAACGTACGAAAAAAAGAAAGATCCGCTCCAGCGAGACATGTCCAACTTGCGTGCGCGAGGGCTTCCAACCCGACGCCGTACAGTATAAGCTTTGCTGCTGCAATCTACTGCGTGCTCACAGTTCTACGGGCTACGGTGAACGTAAGGGAGGGGCACCACACGTGACCACACGCGAGGGAGGTTCGTGTGTATGTAGCAGGCAAAACAATGGCCAGACTTTGAAAACGAGAGGAAACGCTCGTTTGTTACTCGCGGACGGTGATTAAGAAACGTCAACGGCGCGGGCCTCTCGAATCGGCGTTTGAGGAACGCTCTTTTTATTCGGTTCTATACGGAGAGTACAAAGCGCGGGTGGGAAACGCGACGCCCGAAACAATGGCCGTGGTCTGACGCCGTGACCTCGGAATGCCCGGTGCTTTGTGACGAAAATGAAGACACGTGACTTGCTAACTTGTGATGTAAGGGTCATAGTGAGTGCGTCGACTGGGTATACCGTATACGACGATGGTAGCCCAATCGTTCAGTGGGTGCTTTTTTTGGATTCAGTTCGATAAAATATTGGCGAGAAACCTGCGTCACTGTTAACGCTATAGGTGACTAGCTTCATGTAGTACGTTAACTCAATCATGTGGCAGCCAACGACTCCGAATAATACGACTACTACCATCAGTAAAGAAAAGAGTTAAGGAATGTGGACATATGCGGGGAATGAAAATTTTCTGGTTCGCATAAGTAGAATTTCGCTTTGGCTCCTTCTTGCCTCAAGGCCTGCAAATCAGGTTCACTATAGAAATTTCGCTGCTAGCCTACATTTCCCGGGTGGCCATAAGAAACATGTTGTCTAGTTTGTTTTATTTTGGCGTAACCACAGAATGAGCTAAGTTACTGCATATTTTTTATTCATCCTAATATGTTTTATAACGAATAAATAAATAAGCTAAATGAGCTTACTTCCCGGCATTGTGATCAGTTTCTATTGTTTCAGGTGTATTATGATAGCACTACTGTTCTTTTTTTTTTACATTTATACCCATAACAGTAATGGCCTCTGTGACTGTGATATTCTATGAAAGCTCTTGTGTTTCTCTTCGTGAATATAATGCCAGGGTGAGAATACACTGCGCCGATACTATTGTGAATGGGAAATGTAAAGAAATGTAGTTTATACTGTGTACAAACAATATATAAGTATGCTTCCTATTGTTTACTTCTTTCACGACCCAGAAACACAAGAACTGCGTGATCACGGTTGAAGGTTGTGCTTTGAAAGGGAGAACGCATTTACACGTTGAATCGAGGCTTATTTTCGCAAGCTGTTAGCGGAAAGGTCGAGCCAAGTATGACTCACTGCGGTTGCGATACCATTTTGGACACCTCTTTTAAGCATGCAAGAAACAGGATACTATAGTTTTCTTTGTACCATGAAGTGCTTTATTGTATATATTTTTATTGAAAAAAAAAGCAACGATGATCTCGGATAGAAAACAATGCCAGGGGCGTAACATAATGTGCTGGTTGTGGTCATTCTGTTCCACCAACGACCATGACACACCATTTACACCAATTTTATTCGTTGTAGAAGGGACAGTAGATGGATAATTTGGTCGTGAATAATACTGGATGGATAACCTCCGAACTTCGATAGAACTTCCATGGAAATTCTTTGGTCTTTGAACTTCTATGAAACGGAGTGCCTTTTTTTCTTCTTTTTTCTGCAAACGTAAATCAAAACATTGTCATTTTCCACAGCGTATAAGCAACACCTGCCTCCCAGTAAGACCTGCTTTGAACTATTCAAATCCTTCATTTTTTTTTTTTCATGAGACGTTGAGTTTTCGCTCAACACAGTGGTAATACAGTGACAATAATGTAAGCATTTCGCGAAACTGGATGCTTTTTGCTGGCCCGTCTCGCACCCCCGTTTCCATTCTCTTCGTTTATAAATAGACTATGCAGCAGCAGTCATCTCCAACCTGTCTCTGTAGACTCAAGAATGTGTCGAAGCACTCAAATAGCCAGCTCCACGAAAAAGCTAGCAGCTTGTGCAATCACGCTGATTGAACCTTACTTCCTGGCCGTCTCAATTTCCAATGTTAACACAAAGAAGGTGTCGTTTACAAAAGTAAAAAGAAAAACAAGAAAACCAAGACCACTAACAACGCTTCAATATTGTGGATTCCGCCCCACTATATGGCAGAGAAAAGACATACGGGAAAGAGGGGAGGCGAGGGGGGCAGAGTTTCACGTTCGAGGGGTTGGAATCCCCAAGGCTCTGTTTCCCTTCATCGGCAATATCCCTCGTCTCCTCGCCACCCGTCCGCACGCTTTAATTCTTTCATTGAGTTGAAACGAATGCGACGCGAATTTGTTGTCGGTGGTGTGAAGAAAAAAAAAAAACGCCGAAATTTTCAGCGCGCCCGCGCGAAACGGGCCGCCTCCCCGAGTGCTCGAAAATGAAAAGCCTCGAACGTGCGTTGGCGCGGTCCGAGCATCTCATGAAAAGCGAACTACGTGCCTATCGTAACAGCTTTCTCAGGCGTGTGGTGCCTTGCTGCATGGTGGCCCGGCGTCAAAAAAAAAAAAAAAGCAACAACTATCACTCGTGCTCTCTTGGGTCCACGAGACACCGTAAAACATTTTAAAGCCCCGACGGGGTCAAGCTTTTTACCGATCGACCGCGATTTCTCGTTCTTCAACGAGGCCGCCCGGCTATAAAATCTGATAGCGCGGTCTGCACATGTGTCTCTGCGCTGCACATCTCGCCGAGTGAGCTGTTCGCAAAAGTTGTCTGTATTCTTTCTCTTCATTCCCGCGGCACGTGTTGCTGACTGATAAGGGCGAACCATGTACACTGATTGTGTTGCTTCTTTTCCTCTTTTCTGTCGTTTGGTTATAAAACTCGTACTTTCAATCAGGCTTTGAATCGAATCAATTAATCGGAGCTGCGCTTAAGGAATGGCACTGTAAAATTAATGAATAATAATTCTGAAGAATGAACGAATGAACTGTTTATAGTGCTGGTCTCGCCTATATATGTACTAAAACATTGAGCGCCGCGTACGTTACGCTTTCTTAATATGTAGAAGTGACTCGCTCGCTGGATTCCATGCCGACCAGTTGTGCCCTCGCGATCCCCAACGACAGCGCAACTATGGCTGACTAGACTCGCCCTACACGATCTCCTGACGCCGACAAGAGCTCTCGTCGAGTGGTGCCCCGTCCTTGGACTCCTGCGACCGTGTCCATCTTTCCTATCTCCTCTTTACTTCCGTCGCTCGCTGTCCCTGCGCCTCGCTCTCTCCTCCCTCTCTCTCTATATAACTTTTAATTCCTCCTTACCCCTCTCCCTGGTGAGCTACTGTTGAGGTGTCGCACCTGATGCAGACAGTTACGGGGCTCACTTTTCTCTTTTTTTTCCCTTTAAGAACCACATAAGTACCACATAATACGTAGATAAGCTTTGCTGCTGCTCTTCACTGAGACGCGTTGCAACAACAAAATATAGCATTTATCGATTTTTAACTGAAAGGTAGTGCTAAAGAATATGCGAACGGATGTGCGGATGTATGAATGGACTTCACGTAAAGCGTCTTTTATTGTGCTATGCAGGCATGAATCTTCTTATAAGCGAAACCATGCATAGTGGATATGTGGCAGCAATGCACTACAACATTCTACTGTGTCTTTTTTTTTCTTTTTTATCATTCCTCAGACTGAATGACGTTTGCCTTTAATGAAGGGAACATTGCCGTTTCTTATTCAGAAAAAAATGGAGGGGTTGGTCTTCAGTAAAACTCAACCTTCTGCCCACTGTTCCCTTGAGCAGAGCTCTCTCAACTGCGTAGCGGCTGTTGCTGTAGAAGGGAGTGGAAGGTTGGTTTTACTGGCGCAGTCAGAGAGGATCGAGACGACGACGACAAGGAGCGCTCCGCGCAACAAGGAGTTCGTCGTGTTGCGGAGAACACGCAAGACCAAAATTGAAGACATCGGCTGTTCCAACGAAGAGCCAAGCAACCGAGCTGAGGAGGCTGCGGTGCGGCAGCCATCGACCCGAGAAAGTCAGCGGTCAAGCAACGGTCATCCCAATTCATCAGTTCGGTGACAACCCTGGCGACACCGCCAGTAAAACTCAACCTTCTGCCCACTCCCTCTGTCCCTTGATCAGATAAGTTCCTGTACATAAAGTCGAGTTGTTGAACATATCGAAAGGCGCTGGTCTCCATCCTTTACAAGCAGCAGCCACGACAAGACAAGACGGACACCAAGCAACCAACTTTCCACTCCCTTCTACAGCAACAGCCGCTACGCAGCTGAGAGCGCTCTGCTCATGGAAACAGAGGGAGTGGGTAGAAGGTTGAGTTTTACCTCTGGATTGATGAAGAATAAATGAATCATCCTGCAATATGAAGCACCTGATTCCACTGTTCACCTGAAAAAAAAAAACACGTGCAAACGTATACGAAGAATATACATTTTACAACAGCTTGCACAACAAGCGCGACCCTTTTGGCGCTCATATTCGGACGACCTATTTTTTTTTTCATAGCACTATTCTGTCAATCGCAAACAAACAAGGAGTGAGGAATGTCGTCCCAACTTAAGCACTTGAGTTGTCATCGCCTTATTTTATGATAGATTGTGCTCGTTTGGCAGTGTACTGCTACCCACTGACTCTTAAGTCTCTTTTAACAACGAGAAATCGAGAGCAACATGTCGAAGATGACTGCACCAGCTGCCATCACCGACGTGCATACCAGCCGCAAGCAAGAAATAGGCCTACGCAGCCGGTGCTGGCTGCAAACTAAGCTGCCGATCTTACGGATCTACACCGAGGAGACACACCATCGTGCACTTCGCGTGGCAACGGTGTCGTTATTGTTGAGTTTCATGCATCTTCAGCTGTGACGTGAAAGCTATATGGCTCGCCCCACAAAAGGCCCGAGTGGCCCGAGCCCGGGTCTGCAACCTTGCAGGCGCTACTTTGAGTAGGTTGTTTTTTTTTTTCGTCCGTCCATACTGGGGATCGCCAGAGTCACAAAGAAGTAATAAATAAATCTAAAACCATCAAAAAGAAGGACCTTATAGGCGACAATCATTACGGATCACAGAGATTTGCGAGCTCTTCTACGCAAACAGAAACGACCAGGGCCCCGCTTTCTAGGTTGCGCACTGCGTGGGCATGCACACATACACGTACACACATGATCACGCGTACGAACGCGAGCACGTATACCATCAAAGACACGCGCATACGCTACACGACTGGCACGTGCTCGCCAGCAGCCGGTGCCCGCGCCATAGGCTCGAGCTCCCCGTTAAAGCCGCAGTGCAAATCCGAAGCGCAAACAAGAGATAGGAGAAGACAAGCGCCGCTCCTTCTGGATTTGTCTATCTAATCAAGGACGTGACTGGGTATGGCACTGCAGCGCCACCCCCTGTGTGTATACACACACCACGCATACGTCTCCTGGCGCCCTCCGGGATCTCCCTGGCGTGCGGGGACGTATACCGTAACCCGTCCTTAAGCCGTGGCCGTAAGGGCGCTTCTGCCCTTCGTCGTAGTCCATATACTTCTCTCGCTGGGAGAAACTTCAGTCATTTAAGCGCGTCGAGCGAGACGACACGCCTGTACCCGGCTTGAAAAGTGTCTTCGTTTCAAACTCGGGCGGGTGTGAAACTAGAAAGCGCGAGTGGCCAAGAGATCTCGCTCCTTCTGCACTTTCGTCTAACGCACGCGGGCGCCGTGCTTTCGGTACTGTCTTTCTACACACAGCCGGGCGACAGCGGGGATTGTGTAAGGAAAGCATGGGGGGGGGGGGGTGGCGGAGGCTTTCTATAATGCACGATAAATACGGCTAGGTATTTATTGACGTGAGGGGGGAATCGCGAGAGTCGCATGCGTTTGTGTAGGTTCTGTTCTTTCACTCGGTTGTTTACATCGTGTTTTGAATGCGCCGGAGGAGAACTGTTGGTGGAGAGTGGTGGTAGGCTAGCCTGGGCTCAAGTTTTCCCGGTACTGTGAAAAAAAGGTCTTAGCTACTTACACCCACCCAGTGTTGCCTACTGTGATGCGAGGAGGATGCGAGGAGCGGGTGGCCGGGTGCCATCGCAGACAGCTTGCAGCCGTACTATCCCATCCATGGTGGTTCCTTCTCTTACGCTCCCCGGCTGGGTGGCGGACATTTACGGCTTTCGAGAGGTGGAGAAGGCGGGCCTAAATCGGATTTCTCTGATCGTCAATCAAGCTGTTCAAGGGCTCCCTTGTTTCCGTGGTCTGGCTCTGAACTGGTGTGGTCGGTGGTCTCTCGTGATACATATATTTTTTGTCCTTAGTTGCATGCCTACAGCGTAGGAAACTCCTCATTAAACTATTTCGATCGCCTGTTCAACCCTTGCCTGTGGATTTTAATACCTGTGCAGGTTACGTGCATCCGATAAGGTGCTGGCTTTAAGTTCTCGGTTTTAAGTCTGGCGTATAAGGTGTCTAACAACAGGGCCTTCTATATTCCACACGTTGCGTGCCTGTTTGCCTACAACGAGGTCCGTGTGAGCCCCGCCGCGGTGGTCTAGTGGCTAAGGTACTCGGCGGCTGACCCACAAGTCGCAGAGTCAAATCCTGGTTGCGTCAGCTGCATTTTCGATGGAGGCGAAAATGCTGTAGGCCTGTGTGCTAAGATTTGGGTGCACGTTAAAGAACCCCAGGTGGTCAAAATTTCCGGAGTCCTCCACTATACGGTGTCTCTCATAATCATATGGTGGTTTTGGGACGTTAAACACCACATATCAATCAACCAACCAATCGATCTAATAAATGAAGTCCACGTGGTCGGGTATTTCTGGGCACGTGCATTACAAGCCCCAAGGCCCGTCGAGGTTCAGACTGTTTCTAGAAGCTATATCATGAAAACAGTTCCACTACTTTTTGCAGATTTCGTGGTTATGAACGTATTCCATCTTTCCTCAATACATTTTTAGCAGCTTTACTCATGGTGCAAAAACAAACAAACCAAAACTGCCACGTGCTCACGAAACATACGCACCCTCATTCCCACAGGGCAGAAACACTTTTGTCCTCTGCGGACTGCACAGTTAGAAAACACGAATGTCCCTTCGTACGCTGTGTGCGTGTCTGTTCTCGAGTGCAGTATTTCACAGGAGAATATCTGACGTCCTTTGGAAGCTTTGTTTTTAAATATGATAGTCTTTCTTGGGGACCTTCGACGCAAAATGTTTGGTCTGTCTGTCTGTACACTTGTCTGTTTGTTCGCCCTTAACGGTGCCCTGAACAGCACCAAACGATGCCCTAAATGGCCGACCCCCATCCGCAGCACCCACCAATAATGTTCAAGATTCAGCGTTCATACTTGTGCGATTGTCAACTAAGGAGCAGTTATTGCGCATATCTAAGGCACAATAACAAGTCAATATTCTGTATGTGTGTCTTTTACTACAAAAGGCATACATAAGTAATTATAAGGACCGTAGTGCTTATCACGCTGCACTGACCATGCAACGCTTGCACGAAAAGGCAAGTGTTTCCAACGCTTTGCTAAGACGACATGGTGGTGGCACCTACCCATCGCCTTGCGTTCTACACCTTATCACCTCCAAGACGGCCGCACACGCCGTGCGCTTCGTTTTCCAAGATAACTCTCAGATGGCGCTCATGTCTCACGTGTGACGTGATTGATGTTGAAGAAGAACGGCTATTTGGGCTAGTTGGTTTGGTGATTGATGTCCTCGCTCGCCTCCGCTGCACGCTCGAGGCACTCTAAAGCAGCGCCTCCAGAATACCTTTCACCAATTTTCTTGCACAGAACATCAAATAAAGGCTTTGTTCACTCTCTCCAGGCGCAAGATTATCGTCTTTCGACGACATTTGCAGTGTATTACCTTGAGATACGGGGCCAACTTTTTTTGGTCAGAGACTATAGCGGTGGCTACTCTATGGTCGTTATTCCTTTTTTAGAGAGGCTTTGCTTATAAATCGAATTTCGCTATGATGGTACCCAATGTCGCGGATCAGCTGTGGGCTGTCCAGAGGGCCCACAATGCCGCTGTTGGGCTTGGACTGACTGTCCCAATGTGAAAGCGGTCCTCTTCGCGCTGAGTCTTGCACCTCAGGACTTACAATAAAATTTCGTATCCATTCATCCATTGTCAGTAAGCTTGCTCGCTGTCGACGGTGTCTGAAGGTATACTGGAAGGAGGACATTTCAGCATCTTGTTAGGCTCTCCCAGGTACACCAACGCCAGCACTCCGTGAATTTACTCAGTGGCGAGCTCGTAAAGGATGTACTTGGTAAGTATAGAAACTTTCCACATAAGCAATTCGTGGTCATCTTGTGCTCATTCTGGGTGGCCAAGATAACTCTAGCAATTGAGTGCTAAAAATACAGCCAGCTCCGTCTGGGCAGACAGTGACAAAACGGCGTAGCTGGTGGCATGCACTGGCGTTGAATGAAGTCAGAATCGCGTGGAATGAAGTGGGTGGGTATTGTAGGGGGAATGGGAGGAGCAGTACATAAAGTGCGTAGCGAGAGGAGGGGTGCATATCCGCTGTGATATTTGCGCACCCTTTCTTAGTAAATCCCACTACGATAGTCCCAGACATAGAAGCATCGTGTTAAGGCTTACTTACAAACACTACGATTTTGTGACCAAATGCGTGTTGCTAGCCATTGCATGGAACAATTAGTATATTATCCATTGTTCGGATCGATTCCTTAATAAGCAAAATTGATCAATCCGCTTTTGAAGCCATGAAGCTGCACAGTAAATCTCAGTGAGAAAGTAGATGGATCTATTCAGAAAACGTCCGGTTCGACAGTTTTGAACTATCTGCCCATTAAGTATTTGTGTTTTTTTTTTGCGCACAGGAGCTGCTCGCTAATTGCAAAAGAGAGAGAAAAAAAAGAATACGCCGTAACGAGAAAATGCGAAAACACCGCACACTGTTAAGAATGGTATGGTTTTATTTTAAGCCTCGCGGGAGTCCCTTCGGTTGTTCTACTCCATCCTTCTATTTCCTCAGTGTACCCTCTCAGCAGGCTCTTACACACAAATCGGCGATGCTTCAATATAGTTTGCCACTATTCCAAATATTTTTTTTACAATCGGTAACACCGCGTCCCCCCCCCCCCCTTGTTATTGTTCTTTCATCAGACGACTCATTTAAAAACCATTTTGGTAAGGGTTGCAGCGCAAGTACGAAAGTGCTAGAAGAAAAGCAAACGGTCTTAATTTAACCAACTAGTCCAAATAGCCATTTAACCAACTAGCCCAAATAACACTTTATGAGAGCGAGTCCGAAGAGTCACTGTGAGTCATCGGACATTCGCGTGCACGACTAATCGAACGCTCACAACGGAAACGCCACATTGCACGCAGTGAACCCAGCGGCAAACATCACGCTCGGCGCCTGCAGCTTCCCCGGAACGAGGCTCGAGCGCGTTCGCGTCATTTCTGAACGGGATTCCATCTGCACACACGCGGGAGAGAAAGCGCGCCCGAGAAGAAACGGCACCCGCGAGTCGGTCCATCTATCGACGCCTGTCGCCGCCGACGAGGAAAGTGCGTGCCACGGGCTCAGACGCCTCGGCGGCGACGGCTGTCGGGGCGCGTATGCAAATGAGGAGCTCGCCCCTTTTCTCTTCCGCGGCGGCTTTTTGCAGCCTCCGTTTCTCGCACCATTCGAGAAGGAGGGGCACACGTGCATGCTGCTGCTGCTGCTGCTGCGTCTGCAGCACTGGCACTGCTGGGAACGCTAGAGCGTGTTTGCGACTTGCGCACGCTCGGACGAGTTTCGCGGGGTCTTCCTATACCTTCCACCGTTCCCTCAGTTTCCCGACTAAAGGTTTCCGCCAGCCCCGGGTCCGGATAAACTCCCGGGGTCTCAGCCCTTTCCCTGTTTGCCTCCCTTCACTTCCTCGCAACCTTCTCCGCGTGGAAGCGCCTCGCAGTTCAAGGGGACCTATAGGAGTGGTTTGCTCCGTAGGTCACGCCAAGTCTGCCCGTGTATAATGCAGAGCTGACGAAATGAGATTTTAATGAGCTAAGCACTGGGTCGCTTGACCTTCATTTGCAGTTAGTTGTTTAAAGCGAGTGCGCTATCAGTGTATCTGAAAGAGCACAGTACGTACGTATAAATATTTACTTATGGGGACCTAAAACTTGGAGAAACGTGCATTCCGGCAAGACGGTAAACGCAAGCTGGTATCTGGTAATACGTTAACGTAAGGAAGTATATGTGCAAGCTAAAAGCCCATAATAAAAGAAAAGCATGGTGCTCGATACGCAATTAGAGATAACGGCTAAACCTGTTATCAGTAAGGAACAACAGCGATTTGCGAGTCTGTGTCAAGCACTGCATAACTTGTAAGCTTTAACTAAGCGAGTTATTCCAAAACTACTGTTAGTGCAGCACGTATTATTGTAGTCTTTTAAGAATCATTGTGCAACTTAACTACGGTTTTATTAACCCACATAACATAAACAACACAAGCTGACAAATGGAAAGGGAAGCAAAGGAACAGTGGCACTCAGACGGAAACCTCACAAACTTTCAAGAAGAAAAAGATGGGGGCGGTGTATATGAAAGCGGTACGAAGAAAGAAAAAACAGGAGAGAATGGGGAAAAGAAGCAGTGCACATCGACACGCTGCGAGTTCTCACGTGTCATTTGAGGTACAGTATATTGTTTTCTTGTCAAGTAGTATTGATAATAGTATTTCACTGCCCTGTCGCTATGCATACCTAATTGTAAGGGGCAAGCCAGCATCACGCGATGGCTGTTCCCGACACTTAAATTTCGTAACTGCCGCTCTCTTCGCGCAAATTTCACATCAGCTTCCACGTGCGCCCAACGAAACGACATGCCACCAGCGAGAACATAGGTGCCAGATTTGGGTGCACGTTAAAGAACCCCATGCGGTCGAAATTTTCGGAGCCCTCCACTACAGCGTCTTTCACATTCATATGTGAATGTGAATGTGAATTTTGGGACGTTAAACCCCACATATCAATCAATCAATCGAGAACATAGGTGCCACAAACGAATTCGCTCAGGCCCCGCTTCCGCCACGTACACCGAGTGCACAAACGCAGGGCCACATCGATTTCTGGCCGCCAGACACAGTTCGCTTTCACCCACGTAAACAAAAAAAAGAAAACAAAGGCTATCGCCACCTCAACTTCACAACGGCTTCTACTGTCGTCAGTTGTGGAAAGAAAAATTGCGAGCTAAAAAAAATACAGACAACAATACGTCGCTTTTTGATTTCATCGCTCATTTCCTTCTCTCCACTCTCTTTCTTCTTTCTTTTTCATACTTATTTCTTTACTCGTGCCGTGTCTACTGTTGCATGCTTGTGTTTGTAATATTTCCCATGCCAACATTATCCCCCAAAATGCGCCCATGTTAAGAGATGGCGGCCTTCACTCTGTTCGCTCTACTAGTCTGTGTGAACGGCAGAGCGTCTTTTCGCATTCCAATCACCGGTAATGAAGTCTCGCTATGCGCATTTTTTTTTTCAAGTTGTTGCCTGATTATAAACAAAAGCGTGTCGTTGTGCCGTTGATGCCGATTGATTTGATTTGTGGGGTTTAACGTCCCAAAACCACCATATGATTATGAGAGACGCCGTAGTGGAGGGCTCCGGAAATTTTGACCACCTGTGGTTCTTTAACGTGCACCCAAATCTGAGCACACGGGCCTACGACATTTCCGCCTCCATCGGAAATGCAGCCGCCGCAGCCGGGATTTGAACCCGCGACCTGCGGGTCAGCAGCCGAGTACCTTATCCACTAGACCACCGCGGCGGGGCACCCCCGTTGATGCCGAAACATTTTCGCGTGTTTCGACAAAATGAGTTTCACCTGTGGGACATTTATAAGATGCATTTATTGTTTTATTTGATTGGGAACGTAGACGCAAGTATTACAGCTTCTCAGGTGCCTTGTGAAAAGAACTTGTCGCTGGGTGAATCGGCGAGCACTAGAAATCTCAATTTTAGCGTTAATAGAAAGACAACAGGACATGCGACATCATATCAATTAGCATTTTTGAATTTGTATCTGTTATTTAAACTTAACTCAT
Source organism: Rhipicephalus annulatus (assembly GCA_013436015.1). NCBI lineage: Eukaryota > Metazoa > Arthropoda > Arachnida > Ixodida > Ixodidae > Rhipicephalus > Rhipicephalus annulatus. Next base: position 52,615 of record WOVY01013910.1, read on the forward strand.
GTTACATATTTTACATGGTTTAGCATTTAATTGTAATTGCTAAGCGACTTTGCTAGCTTCTCCTCCATTTACCTACATCGTTATCAGTATTCACGGCCCAAATACAGTCTTAGCTGCAATAAGCTCTCAGACTTGTGTGTACTTGTGATCAGTTTCGTGGGACACCTGTGGTGGCCTTATGGTGACCTTGAAAGTAATCTTCGTATACCTTGCAACTCTCCTACACACATGTGTTCGTCAGCGCAGGAGCATGTTTTCGATTGCATGGACGCAAATATTACAAGCGGTTTCTCAGGTGCCTTCTGAAATGATTTTGTTGCTGGTTGAGTCAGTGAACACTAGAAATCTTAATTTTAGCGCTAATAGAGCGACAACAGAGAACCATGCAACCGTTTCTGTTCATACAGAAAAGTAACGCGCAATTATAGCTGTACAAAGAATAACGCCAGTGATGTCCTCGTGGTTATATAGAGAACCTGTGGTTACCTTAGGAGGACCTTTTGGGCAACGTTTGCTAACTTTGACATAATTCTTTCTCATTGCCAACCTACGTGGTTATTTGGAATGCATCACCGAGGTGCGACGCTTTAAGACAGCGACTCGGTCACAACAAGTGTTCATGCAACAACACAATAATACTAAACGTTCAACAGAAGTGATTTAGTGAATCCGATTCAAGTGCGTGACTAGCGACAGGTATACATGCGCTAAATATACTTTATCAAATGTCCTGGAGCCCAAACTTCTGCGGACTTATTGAAACAACTATATATCAAATACGACTGTCAGGGCGTGCAGTATCTGCAATATAGCCGATGAGCATCATGGCTCCATAAACAAACCAGGATGCTTTTTGATTGATAGTACTGTCAGCGAACAGCGGAGGCAGCATGCGGGAGGCATTGTCTGCATGCAAATCTCACTTCGATCGAACCTCGAGCAAACAGAGCCAGAGCGGAAGGGGCAACGCGTACAAGTATACATGTTCAGTTGGCCAACACGTTTCTTGCCTGCCCACTATCCTCTATTCGGATTGCCGGTTGCGAAAATTGGGCTACGCGCTTCGCGAAGCATCCACCCATGCACTATCATGTTCCATGGTTGACGAAAGTTGTATCAATGATTACTTACGTGGTATACGTACGCCACATTGAACATTGCATAGTTAAGCCTTCCAAAACTAGTACGTTCGCATTCAATAGACTGCATGACGAAAGTATTCCGGACTCCTCTCAGGTTCTAAAAAGTGTACTTGTCCGTTTTCGTAGATAAAAGCCGGTCGCAGGATCACATCCCGGTTGCAGCGGCTGCATTGCCGATGGAGGCGGAAATGTTGTAGGCCCGTGTGCTCAGATTTGGGTGCACGTTAAAGGGCCCCAGGTGGTCGAAATTTCCGGAGCCGTCCACTACGGCGTCTCTCATAATAATATGGTGGTTTTGAGACGTTAAACCTCGCATGTCAATCAATCAGTCGGAGATGAAAGCCCCTTTAGAAAGGCTTCAGCTCACTTCACTCCCCAGAATAATATAGGTTGAATGCAATACACAAATATAATTTGTGACCCCATGGCATGCGTGTAAAGTTCACGATTTATAAAGGATCCACCATATCGTGTAGTTGGTTGGTTGGTTGTTCCTCAGAGTCCTGGCGCAATTAACCCACCACGAAGGATCGGCCATGAAACGGACGGTATTTCATTGGTGAGATCGAATCGTTCTACCAGCCGGGTTATTTAGATAGGGATGTGTAAACTAAGAACAGATTGTGTATAGTACAGCCTTCGTCCTTGAACTTCATCTTACTCTCTCCCATGTTCCAATGTATGCTAATGATTTTATGTCATGGCCGAGCTTTACGCCTTGGTGGTCTCCGTGGCAGCTGCTCCAAGTTTAGCTGCGGCAAAAGAGCGCAAAAAAAGAAAAAAAAGACATAAATGCAGGAACATAGTACATTGAACAAGCGCTTAACTTTGTACTGTGGTCCTGCGTTCTGTACCATGTTCGAACTCGCACGAACTGTATGAAATCAGTCTTGGTAAAGAGCATTACCTCGAAGATTGTAGCACTTCAAACATGTTTTTTAGCCTTTTGTGTCTGGACAGCGATTGTAGTCAGGGCAGTGAACGTAGCACACAAAGTATAAAGGCGATGCTTCGAAGATTTGTTCATAAAGTTTCTATCACCGAGAGCACCTATTGTGATCGCTCGAGGCGGAACTCAACTGATCATTCAGAATTGTCGAAGCCTTCAGAACCTAATGCTGGGGCATTTGTCACTTTCATTCGTAGTATCAACTTAATGACAATGCTTCTAAAGAGATAGATTTATTGCCAATAACCTACTCCATTTATCTATTTCTATGTAGTTGTATAATGATTGTGTGGGCAACGAGGTAATTTCTTTGCTTTTACGAAAAAAAAATCCTCCTTAAAAACTGTTGATCTGCTCGAAAAACTACGTGCTGACCACTTACGTTATCAGTCATTATAATAAATGAGGCTGCCGTCCTGTCGGTGGTGAACACCATATATGAAATGGAAGCTCTGGTAATTCGGCTCCTTTGTCTCCTTCTAAGGTATACATCATACAAAGACACGATCGTCCTAACCGATAACGTGTACCCTTTTCTATAAAGAAAAAAAACACATAAACAAACTGCCCTGTTGTAAAAAAATTATTTTACTTGCGATGATGGCATACCATTGAGAGGTAAACAAATAGTTATGTGGGCCGATGATATATCAAGAAGTCTGCGGTTGCAACGCGGCAGCAGAAAATACAGGACCGTGTTGATTGGCGGAACATGGGAGAGGCCTTTGCCCTGCAGTAGGCGCAGTGAGTCTGATGGTGATACTGGTGGTGGTGGTGACGGTGATTAAGATGATGTTGATGATCTAATTGGAAAAGTGCTCCAGTACAGAACAACAGGTTGCGGGATTGAATCCCAGCCGTGGTGGTTGCGTCGCGGTAGAGGCGAAAATCCTAAAAGACTGTGTACTTATCTTTGGGAGCACGTCCAAGAAACCCAGATGGACAGAACATCCGGAGCCCTCTGCTGCGGCATTTCTCATGCTATTGTTTTGTCACCTAAAGACCCAACAGTTGTTATTGTTAATAAAGATTTTTTTCAAGAATACCAAAATTTTGAAGTGATAATGTGGCTGTTGTAATTGTTTAGAGGCGACGCACCTGCAATCGGCTGGCTGCATGTATTCAGCCACGTAAATTATTTCTTTATTCCCTTGTCCACAAGACCGTGCTAAACGGCTAAGTTAAACATAGCTTAATTTAGGATTTGGCACGCATAGGAATCCCCAGATCGACTGAGTAAGCACACTATAGTCGCCCATCACCGGTTACATTCAGTGCTATAGGCGCGTCCGCGGATAACGAGCGCCCAGAGATGATTGACGTCTCTCCATCGGCGGAGCTCTCAAGAGCTGGGCGGCGCTTCGCCCATACGGCTACCGAGAAGCTGGCTAATCGCGCCATGTCGCTCGAGGGGCTCGGCCCTCTTTGATGCTTCCTCCACCTTCAAAGCACCTCTTATAATACATATCGTCTTCCCCTTCGGAAGTTGCTCCGCCGCGGTTCATATATAGACCCATCGGGGCTGCTTTGCGCGTACCTAATTCTCGTTTTTCCGGCACAAATAACGAGAAATCAAACTTGATTATAAGGATCATGACACGGTCACCTTCCAAACTGTGGTTTTGAGCGGAAAATATAAGTACAGGATCTATTGTACCCGTACACATTGAAAAATGGGCTGCAAAAGAAAATCTCATCACAATGTGAGCACTGGAAGTTGCTGGCCATAAACATCGTCCTCTGCCGGCGGCAGTTTTTTTTTTGTCATGGGCTGTGTGACGTCATTGAGCTTTATGTAGTAAAGGCGTCATCTCAGCCGGTCGAAATCGTTCAGTTTTCAATGCCATGCTTAAAAAAAGCTGAAAATACTAGACTGTACGCGCAGCTAAGCATGAAACAATATTGTTGGCTGGTATACCGACGCTCCCAAACGAAGTGCCTTATTACGTCATGGCTCGCCAGCGCACCAGTGTTGTCCGATTGATTCTCAGGCCACTGGCGTGTTTATAAAAGCATTCATTATAAATTAAGCGTTTGACCGCATGTGCTGAAATTCTGCAGATTGTTTGTCAACTCCCAAGGATTAACACACGTAGCACAGACTATGAAGAAAAATTAGGTGTCTAGGCCCCTTTAGTGGTGCATTCAGACGACGGACCGAATCCGGATGTGGCGGGACGAACGGCACGTCACGTGACCTCACATAAGCGGTTTCCCTCATCCGCGACTCGTCCGCGCGGCTCGCGGACAGATGACCCCAACCTGTTTCTCACATCGGGATTCTGGCGGGAGAAAGCCGATACTTCAGCGGATAAGCTCAGAGTTTCTGGCAACCAGTACACTTTTCGTCTGCTCGCGGACAGCTGCATGACCAGTCGGCATCATCTACGCTTGAGCGTGGTTTACAAGGTTTCTGGGGGCTTTGTACTAAGGCGATCAACTACGCAGAAATCACTTTTGGTGGTTCGGGAAATGTCACCGCCATCGTTTGACACACGAGATTCTTAGCCGCCATGGTGGTGAAATATTTTAACTTCTGCAACCGGTGACGTGCCACTTGTAAAATAGACGGCTGACATGTTCTGAAGTGTCACACAAGGGGGGGGGGGGCAATGTAGTAGTAAGAACTTCTATTAGCAACTCAAATTTCTACTAAAGAAATAACACTCCTCGTCCATTTTGCACTACGTGACAGCCAGCGCAGCCAAGCGTCACTTCTTGTCGGCATCTATGTTGCCGAATACTCTCAAACTGGTCTGCTGCCAGTGAGCGCAGGTGCAGAATCTGCGGTCGAGAGTAATCCGGCTGCTTTCTCCTAAAACACCGTCCGTCGTGTGGATGCGCCTGTAAGTGGATCATCCGCGGATTAGCCATCCGCGTCCACGACAAATCCAGATTCGGTGCGTCGCCTGAATGCACCATAAAGAGACACTAAATTCAAATAACAATTTGTCAGAGTGAGAGCTCAATGCATGATAACGTCTAAAATGACAATAGTATCAACAACAGCACTGCCCTACTTACTGAGAAATTATTGTAAATGCACGAGAACACATGCGCCGCGAGTAAGACATTCGCAAAATGATCACGACGATGTCAGACTTACCGCCTACAATTAATCACTAGTAACCAAACTAGCTACACTAAATAAAGAACCTTCCGTAAATCAAGAGACGTAATAGAACACTTCTAGTTCGTGTCTGTTTGAGCATGAAAAAAAAAGGAACCGCCGGACGTTAGTGTGGGGAATGATGCGGGTCATTAAAAAGTTCGATTTTCGCCTAGTTAAACTGAACATGTCGTGCCATCTAGCGGGGCCCAGTTGAGCCAAGCACACCTGCCATCTCGGAGGCCATGGCAGAAAGTTGTTCAATGGCTGTTGTTGCTCATATTGATCTCGCTACTTTTGCTCTGCTGATACTATAGTGTCGGCCGCCACGCAGTAAAGCCGGGCAACGTTGTGCACGGCAACATTGACATGAAATATTCCACTTCAAGTGTGCTAACGTGATGCGGACCTCTAAACCCCTATTTTATTTTCAAATAAGCTCTTCCTTGGCACAAAATTAGCACTACGAGATTCCTGGACCACTACTGCAGCAATCAACATCGACTTAATATTTGCCTTTAGTGTCCCTTCAAAACAAGTTGATAGCTCTGTCACTCTCACACGTGTGAGCAGGAAATGTTTTCAGAATATGCGAAGGAATGTGCTGTTACCATGATTCCCAGAAAAACTGAAACACGTGGGTGTCGAAATTTACGCGCCAATTATTTAGTCCAAGTTAAAGTTGTTTATATTAACTACTATTAGTATTACTATTATTAGATATAAACCGACACTGCCAGTGTTTCACTTCGATGGGCTTTTAATAAGCTGCAGCCTATACAGAGTGCAGCCAAATCTGAGTACACGGGCCTACAGCATTGTCGCCTCCACCGAAAATGTAGCCGCTGCAGCCGGGATTCGATCCCGCGACCTGCGGGTCAGAAGACGTGCACCTTAGCCACTAGACCACCGCGGCGGGGCACGACTAATACGAATGCGTTGTACCGACAATGCAAAAGATAATAAGGAAACAGCTAGTGCACCTTGACACGGGTGCTGCATAGAAATATTTCGCACTGGTCGACTAAAAGTGATCTGCTGGACACACGTGAGGTCAATATCGAAACTCGCACTTGAATTGGAAACAAAGAAAAAAAGGGGGAAAGAAAACGCATTATAAATTGCCAAAATTTGTAGCCACTAAGAAAGGAAAACACAAAATGACCGGAATAGCGCCAGCTATACTGATTTATTATTGGAAGGAACACCACATCCCAGGTAACTCTGCCTCAAGATTTTTAGGGGCGAAGCTCCTTAGGGCGTGGGCTGTGCGTCCCCTGTATGTAGCCACCTCTAGTTTAGTTCTTGCAGTGTTCACTAGATGGCGGTACCGTCCCCTGTATGTAGCCACCTCTAGTTTAGTTCTTGCAGTGTTCACTAGATGGCAGTACCGTCTCCTGTATGTAGCCACCTCTCGTTTAGTTCTTGTAGTGTTTACTAGATGGTGGTACTTGTAGCTGATGATGAAAAGATGCAAGATGTTATTAACTAGAAAGCGGTACTTGTAGTTGATGAAAGACGCGAGATCTTATAAAATAGGATGATGTCACATATGGCGCGTGTCATTGGTTGAAGGCAATCGTTCGATTTAGTGCGGTGACGTACGCTAGGGGGAGTGATGTAATAAAATCGAGTGGGCAAAATGTACAGAGGATTCATGGTTTACCAGGTTTACCTCCGGAGCTTCGCCCACTCATCATCATTCACTTCGTGGATATGGCGGAATTTTTTTCAACCATGTGACAACTATAGCAAACTAATGTGTTTTAGTTAGTTAATAAGGTGCACACCAGTGAAGAAATCGTATATGATACAAAAATGCAATGCTAAAGCCGTCTTCACGCACTTAGAACGATAACTTGCCCATACAGAAATACTGCATGCGTACCATTAGAACACGAGCCTTTCAGATTAAATAGAAAAAAAAATGCATCAACGCAGGACAGAGGTAAGGCAATCAAGGCAACCACGTCAGGCCATGCAGTGAAGCGCGGGTACCACACAAGCGTTGTTATAACAAGGAGATGGAGAAACTAAGGAACAAAATGAAAAAAAAATTAAGAAAATACGTTGAACAAACAGCCCAGAGCGCTTGGGGGGGAAGCACATCGTGCTGAGAGGACATATTAGATTTCCAAAGCGGCGGTCCTCGCGTCACCACCATGGCGGCGCGCGAATAACCTCGTCCTACAAGTCTCGCGCTCGCCGCTGGCCGTTTCTCCACACCTCCACTCTTCTTGGCATTCTTCGTCTTGTGCGATCTTGATTGAGCTGAAATGTTGGCCGGTCGGTGCGTAGGGGGAGCCGGCGGCTGACAGATCTTCTTTTGTCCGTCAGACACTTTACGTCTTTCCTTTATATGCCACTTTTGTATTAAATATCAAACTTTTGTGTCTTCGTTTCGCTTGCTTATTTCACAACCACTATTTATGTTTACATTAGAGGTTTACATTAGGCCAACCGTGCCCCCACCTATTCTAGGGCCAAGTTATCGTGGCCGTAAATTTCAGGAGGCTGACCTCTCGCCGGCCACAACCCCCTACCCCCCGTCCCATCCCTCTACCGCTGCGCAGGCTCGAGCTTAGGAGCCACAGAAGCCCGAGGTCCGGGCTCCCCAGAGTCTCAGCCAGCGTAGGGCTATTGGAAGACGAACATCGAACGTCGCGAACAGCGCGCGTTTGACGCTTCCCCTATAAAAGCTGGCACGTGACTTCGAAATAATATCTACGTGATTGCCAGTACTGCGTAGGGTCGGGGACTTTTGCGCAGTGAAGCCCTCCCCTCAGGCATTTTCTTCCCTACCTTCTCTGTACCAACCCACTGGCTTTCCGGGACGTTTCGGCGTTTCGAGCGTACGTGCCACGGGGCGGAGATCTGGGGACATGGTTTGCCTTTGGATGCATTGGTAGGGAGAGGGAGAGAGATGCTCTGAATTTGCTTTTTTAGAAAGGAGCGTGGCTGGGAGCAGGGAAAGACGCATGCAGTTCAAAGAAATATGAAACCCGGCACAGGGAGAACCGCAGCTGCATCAGGAAGAGAGAGTAAGAGCCACAGTTTATTATATACAACTATTTTCCTCCTATATCACTATCGTTTCACCGATTTTCATTGCCCATCGGGGTCGCTTGCATTTCTAGCTGTTTCTTACAGTATCGATATAAATATGACCGCCAAGGCCTTCTTTTTGGGGGATTTCGTCCACTTCTGTCTCCGTTCACCGTACCCACCATGGCGGTTTAGAAAAAGTTTGCGAGGAGCTGCTAAACACCACGACACGACCTTGATTTGCGATCGTGACAGACTACGTTGCGAAGGGGGTGAAATCCTTAAACACGAATGCACTTATTCAATTTCGCTGTAAAGAAACCAGTGTGATCAAAAGTATTCCAGGGTTTTCGAACTCGCACACATGATACCATGGCTCCAGCACTTGATTATCTCTGCATACCTCGAGGGCTGCCAGCCGGTTTCAGCGGCTACGTCTTGTGCCTGCAGGATTTTCTTATCGCTGTTCATGTGTAGTATATATATAGGCGTTGTGCTTCGGCGTGTCAGCGACTACAGAGAAGCGGTCCCAGTGCACCTTCAGAAGCCAAAGCCAAGTTGTACAACAAAACAGACCTATCGAGAACCAGCTCTGCGTGCGCACGAGCCGCCGTATACGAATCGCCCCCACTATGTTTTTTAGAAACCCTCTTGAACTTCTTTGTATATTCGTTTAGTGTGAGCGTGAGTTACACTTCGTGGTAATGTTGTGTGGCATATGTTCTGAGGGGACAATCTCATTCGTAAAAAAAAATAAAAATAGGATTAGCATTATTCTGTGATCACATAGAGGAGGCTCGTTGCAGTTTACGAATAGGCTATACGTAAGACACTCACTAACTCACTCACTGACTCACTCACTCAATAACTAACTCACTAACTATTTAACTAACTATTTAAATAACTAACTAACTAACTAACTAACCAACTCACTAATTATATAACTCACTCACTCACTCAACAAATACCTAACTCCCTAAAAATATAACTAACTAACTCACTAACTATATAACTAACTAACTAACTAACTAACTCACTCACTAGCTAACTAACTAACTAACCATATAACTCACTCACTTACTCACTCTCGTGAATCGGGTGCATGCGGGGATGTGCTACCGTACAAATTACCTTCTCGACGTTTTCTAGAAGTCCTCTTAAACTTATTTGTATACTTGATTCGACATCTATTTAAAGAACCTGAACTCAGCGCATTTTATTTCGATTCTCCTCTCCTCGCTCTTTGAGAAGTGCGCGGCGTCTTTGAAAAGTGTAGCTCCCCAAGGTATTTTTTGTGGCAGTGAACTCATCCCATCGCTTCCCGCTCCCTGCACCTTTCCAATTCATGCTTTATTATGATTTTTTTTCATATACTTTTTCGACAACAGCCGGATCCAGAAGCGCTAGCGTGCGTGCGACCGGGAAGGCGTCGAAAATCAAATTGTCGATGACAACTTGTGTGTGGGGGACTCAGCGGGTGGTTTCGGCGGTTTCGGCTTGCCTCTTCAATTATTTGGCGCCCCCATATCCCGCTTCTTCTATATTTGTCTGGGTCCTTATGTTTTTCTTTGCTTCGATTTTTTTACGTTAGTTTGCCTTGATTTTATTTCAGTCTTTTTCTGATGTGATGTCTGTGGAAGTCGCTTCCCCGGTGGAGGTTTGTGCAGGCTCTGCTCGTAAATTGCGAGCGTTGTGGACCCCAACTGTCCAGCTTGTTATAGAGCGCCAGTTCACCCCACACTGATTCGATCTGAAGGCGACATCGCTTGTTATCCGCATTATTGTTCTTCTCAATAAAAAAAATCAAGCAGGAAGTGCTGAAAAGGCTTTCCACGTATACACAATAAAAAAAGTGAGCACAACGCATTCATTTTCAAATGTCACGTGCCATCTTGGTGTGCGTGGTTTCTTGAAGTATCGTTTCTCGTTAGGCGTACATAATGTCGTGGGAAAATTTGACAACGCAAACAACCGAGAAGGATTGGTGGAAAGAAATAACGCCACAAGCAATAACATTATTCTTGCAAGGCCTTCGCTGTATATGCTCCATATGCCGCACATGCGCAATAACAAACCATGCACGCGTCACACCACAACTCTCGGCCATTCTCAGTGCAAGTGCTAAGTGTAACAAACCTTTCACAAACTTCAAACTCAGCTGCTAGCAGCACAACCTGCTTATCGCTAATACAGATATACATTTTCCTTCTAATGTAGTGTGTTTATAGTCATAAGAATATGATGTCGTGGCTGTGAGACATTAAACTCCAACAATTATATATTGGTGTTCTAAGTATGGGCCGCTTTCACTACGGAGTCTTTCTAGTACATCCATAACTTGCCTCTGTATGTAACTGAACTAATGTCATTCTCGTCATTAGTCTTCATAGTTCTTAGTATTGGTGAAATTGTTATCAAACTTAGATTAAAGATACACCGATGATGCATTTCTCGAAGGTATTACACGTGTGCATCCCTTTTTTTTTCTTGCTTTGCTTTTCTTAAAGTGGAGGAGGAGTAAACTTTATTATTCAGATATGGCAGTGGAAATGAGCGCCACAGTAATCCCGTTACTTTCTTTTTCATATGAAACGTCTCGCCCCCACTGTAACGTGAAAAATATAATGGGGTCACTCTGGCGCCATATCTTGCTTACATCACGAAAGGGCACGCTTGAGAAGTCAATATTTTGAGTCTGCGGTGTGTGTGTTGTCGAAAGATATTGACGTGGTGAGTGGGCAAGAAATTCGGTATTCTACGTCCTTGAAATCTCTCTGTACGTTAGGAGGAGACGTGTCATCTGCGTATTCTCACCATTTGATTAATTATTATTCAGCCGCTTTGTACGGTTGAAATTTCATTTCTAAACCACCTTTATCACTTGTAATATAATTTATTAGTATATTTCACCGCTATAAGGGTGTACAATAATAAAAAAATTATTCACTTGCCTCGGAACAACCATGAGGTCTTAGTGCAGGCAAACGCTGAAATAACACAATACAAATGTACGATTCAATACAGACAGTCTTCAGAAAAGGTAAATAAAAAGAGCGATATCGCAATAAAAAAATTAGCGCGAAATTGGAAGAATATAAAGGTGAAACGAGGGTCATGGAATGGGAGCAACAAATACAGGGTAATATACACAACTATGTGGAAGCTTTCCTGAAAGAAGGAAAAGGGAAGAATCCTTACAGTGTGAAAAATGTCAAGACAATGCGGAGCTGAGAAAAAAAATGACCGTGGGCTGTGAAAAACATCAAGATCCTGAAAGTTACCATTATAGAGACTTTGCACTCTGTAAACAGTAGAGTGTCGAAAGAAGTTGGCAGGTATGACACGTAATGATCGATTCTCTCTGGTTACGTGGAATCAAAAAATTTACACAATTGAGAAGTAAAGGGTAGGATGTCGAACCATGAACTATAGTTTATAAAAAAATAACAGGTCAGCTTGATTTTCTTGGAAGTGGAGTGATGGCAATGACAATAATCTGGCATTGTTAGAACGAGATCCAGAGTCATTTCTAGCGAAATGGTTATTGTACATGCTTATAATTTTTTTCGGAATTCACTAATGGTGTCACTGCTAGATTTAGCAATGCCATTCTAGATCACAGACGCATATTCAAGTTGAGGAAGGCATGCTGCGTTGTACAATTTATGAAAGACAGGGGGAGAACTGAATTCTTGAGAGTTTCTGCAAGCACAGCTGAGATAACGATGTGCTTCACGATATGTATATACCAGTACTTTTCTAAGGGGAGGGGCTCCTTAACAGCATTTGTGCGGCTTTTCTCCCTCATTCACATCCATTTATTATAAGCTTTTACATGTGTGTAAATGTAAATGAATAAATGAATTCAAATCAAATCAAAGGAAGGCCACGCATGACAGCACGTTTAGTTTGAGCAGAAAACATTTAGCGTGCAATCAAAAAGAACCCCAAGATCATTGAACTCATAATCCTTACATAAATACCTGGCATTGACAGAGTATGGAAATGCCATGATAGATGTTATGCGAGATATACTCATAAATTATGTTTTTTGAGGTATTCAGGAAAAGGTTATTGTTGTGACATCATTCCGAGTAGGAACACAACTCAGACTGCAGCAAAATACAGTCCTTCAGTGAACGGATTTCATTAAAAATCTTGGTGTCATCGGCATATCAAAGAAAAGAATATTAACGAATTGCAAAAGAAACGTCCGTTAACGTAAATTAAAAGTAAAAGTTGGCCTGATGCCGACCCTTTAGATACTCCACGAGTAAGTTTGTACAAGGAAGACAATGGGCCATTTATGGCAATATAACATGATCTATTAAGCAGATAATTGTGAAGACAATTCACAACAGACGAGTCGACACCAAAGTTTGTAAGTTTAACCAAAAACAGTGAGTGACTGACTTACGTCAAAAGCATTGTTTGGGTCACAGTCGGCTACGTCAACCTGCTCCCTCTGAGAATTAGGTTGGGAGATTTACGTCATGAAACTATGGCAAGTTTTGTGGTAGTTGCGCGGCCAGGGAGAAATCCGTGTTGATTAGGAATCAGTGCATTGTTCGCGCTTACATACAATTGGTTGCGAAGGGCCAGCACAAAGATCTTCAATTGGGCGCACAGCAGAAAAATCGGGTGATATTTAGAAACATCACCTTTAAAGCCCGACATAAATATACTAAAAAAACACGCACAGATTTCCACATGCTGGGAAAGGTGGAAGCGTTGACAGTTATCAAATATTATAGTTATTACTGGGGCAATTATACTACCATAAATGTTTAGTATGGCGGAAGGAATGACGTCTGAGCCACACGACAAGGATGTTTTTAAGCACCTCCGGAAATCTCGAACCCGTTCGTTCTTAAGCGTGCACTGGCATAGCTCAGCACACGGGTCTTTGACGTTTTCGCCTCCATCGAAATACATCCGCCACAACCAAGATCAAACTGACGACATCCCGGTCAGCAGCCGTTCACCGTAATCACTCTACACCACCATTGCGAACCTCAGTATTGATTTCATTATGAGCAAAGACTGAAGTACGGGGAATTTGCCGTGAATTCACGCATGGCACCGGCTGTGCCGCCCTTCCGTCCGTGTGGACTGTCGTTGACCGTGCGCGGTCGTTCTAGCCGAAGCGTCAAGTTAGGCCGCATGCGGAACCAATCGAGCGAAGTGACCAGTGGGCGACCGCAAAGTTTCCCGCCCCGTCGCGTCTTCGAGGATTACATTCCGTCGTATAGGCCATCTCCTATGTGCGAAATAAAATAAGTGAGGAAATCGTAGCAGAAGCGAGAAAATAAAGCGACGCACCACGAGGAGAGCCGTAAAAGTATTGTTCGTCGGGCCCACCGGGACCGACTTCGCTACGGCGGCAAGATCGCGGGGTTCCTTTGGCGTTCGAACTGCCGTGCGGCGGCTTGACCGACGCGAGGCTGCTCGTAAAGGCCGCTTTACGGCTGCTCGGATCACGCGGGTAAGCACCCCGTGGGAGAACGCGACGAGAGCGTTGCCGCGTTCCTTGAGTCCTCCCTCTCTCTCTCTTACTGCGGCTATGTTTTCCGGAGAGTACGCCATATAACGTCCACCTGTAAGTATGTCCGTTGCGCCCTTGTGGCGTTGTTTGTGAGTGCAGCTAACATTTTGTGCTCGGTGTATCGGCACTCGTCTATAAGTCAGGTGGGCCCCTTACCGGTGCCTCCTACGCCGTCCACTGCGGCGTTATTCGGCGTGTCCCTCCCAACCCCGCTAACAGCGCTGTTCTTGGCCACTTAGGAACGCACCCACTCGCATTAGTGGTCATGCCCTGCCGGGCAGTTTCGTGCCGGCTGCATAGCTGCTGACCGTATTATACTGTCTTTTGGATTCAGTGGGGGGGGGGGGGGAGTTGTATACCCGGAGCGCTATTGCATTAGACGCCTCACCGAGGAACGAAATAACTGGCGCCGATCACAGCGGTACGACCGTTTATAGAATGTGGCTTCGGATGGCGAATCGACTTCCCAAGCGAGTCACCCGCGGCGCGGCTGAGAATTCTGTTGAGTGTTGCGCGGTGCAGTCGCGCCATACCCCCGAATGTGCCGATTGTCGTGCGACCATTACCTGTCGATTCACGGGGGCCACGCAAACGCGGGGTGTTAGCGAGGTCGCCAACTCTCGCGCGTAGTGTATAGGCTATTTTGCTTCATTTTCGATAATTGCTGTAATTGAACAGTCTTTACGTTCCTGATTCAGGGCATTAAGCCTGTACTGGATATTGAGTTCGTGCCCGTGGGAAAGAATTACCAGGAAGTCGCGGTACGAGGTTGTGCAGCTTTAAAACCTAATGGAAACTTCCGAGAAGTGGCACTAATGTTTAACAACCTATAGCTGTGATATTGGGAAATGATAAACGGCCAGAAGAGTGGGTGGGCAATGGACTATAGTCGTGTGGGAGCGGTGAACATGGTAAAATGCGCGGTACAGTTATTTGGTTCACCGTGTACTCGCGCAGAATACTTAAAATTATAAACTCTTATCAAAATCACCCATATAATGGCGTTCGCAACAGGAACTCATTAATTAAATGTCCTCAGTAATGTGATCTGATCACCGATCTCAGAAATGCTGGACCCTATAGTAATGAAGGAAAGGTCCTGACATATTGTCGCGGGTGAGAGCAGACAGAAGGTAGAAATATATTTACAGACTGTACACGGAGCACAGTGCCCTTCAGCCAAGATGGCAGACCGCAACAACAACACGAGCTTTGTTCAATCGTCCTCTTCGTCGCCTTTAAGGTCTATTCCTTGATCTTCATCAAGGATGGTATCAATATAAAATGAAAAGAAATGAATGGTTTTTCAGTCGTTAAATTGAAGAAGCTTGAGACAAACGAAGGCTACAAGAATTCAAAATAAATGTGGTGCCCAGCTAGCACGAACTGATGCAGGGGTAGGGACGAGAACTTTGGGGGGATGTACCCGCACACGTCACAAAATAGCCCCACTAACACTCCCTCCCTCCCCCCTCGCTTATTTCTTTCTTCTTCCTCCGGGCCTAGCCCCCTTTTTAACATAACATTAAATATGTTTTTTGTAAGCACGGTTGCCATCGGGTGGAATTGAAAAGGCACCAGAACTCACTCCACATGCAGTCGATGTAGCCATGTCATTTAATATTATCGCCGATTCGTACCCAAACAGAGCAGGACAGGGACTATAAACAGAATTTTTACTATTGACTAATACATAAATATTAGTATTAGAAAGTATAATAACCAGAAATTTAAAAGTAGCTAGTAAATAACCATGGCACCAACTTGAAGTACCAACGGCAACACTGTCTGTAAGTGAATGGCTAGTATCATCCTTTCTTATTTCTCTTTCCCCGCACTAAATATACACTACCGTAGCCCGGAAGCCAACAAATGTCTTGAAATCGATCTCCACGATTTCACACGAAGCTTACGTGATGAATGTAATCGTTTAATGGCACCCCGTGGTTAGCCCTAGTACCAGAGGGACAACAAAGAAAATAAAACGCAAACCGTCTGGGCTCTAAAGTGCCAAATTCAAACATGCTCGTCCCTGGCCAAGTGGTCTCGATTCCAGCTGTGGCGCATGCGACATCTGCCGATTTCAGTCGCGATGCATTGTGGCATGCATTTTCAGTTAACCTCACAATTTCAGCAGCTCATTTCCTTAAGATTAGACTTTAAATGCATGGGGCTGCTGCGGGTCACTAATTAATCCTGTGGTGATACGTGGATTTGGGAAACTTTAAGACGATGCACCAAAAACCTCTTGTTTACTGAGTTTCAGTCTTCTAAACTAAGTACGTGAAAACTGGGCTATCTGAGATAACCAACCAATTTTGAGATATAAAATGCGAAAGTGTACCAGTTCGGCCACCAGGAAAACCTTAGTGAGTCAGATACAAATAAAAAAAAAGGTTACCACCGCAAAAAGTACAACAGGCGAACGCACAGAACACACATCCCTTCTTCCTGGGATCCAAACGGCCGGACACGTCGTGAGGAAGGGTCGTCCCTCCGCCCGGACGATTCGGTTCTTCGAGGGAGTGCCCAGGCCTGTGCGTTGTTATCGGGTTACAAGTGACCATTTAGCGCATCTGCAGCAAATCCCCGGCGTGCCACAGCTCGTGCTGATCTTCGCGAGCTGCCGTGCTGGAGCTGGCCGATTACCACTGTGGTGGCGTCCACCAGCCGGCGACTCGTTGTTTGTTGGCGGTAACGATGTTTATGTTGCTTGCGGGGGACACGAGAGGGGTGGACCACGAAAGACGGGTTCCCAACCCTGGCTGCTTCGTATACGGTCTATCAATCCTTCCGCTAGGAACTTCGCCGCAGCTGCTGCTTTCCTTTTATGACATTGGGGAAGGAAGGAGACAGCCGTTTCTTCACGAAGACCGAATGGGGGACGCAGCCTGTTGGAGAGTGCAGCAAGATTGTGTATATATGTTTTTTTTTTTTGCTTTCCTTCCTCTGTAGGGTTGTTGAATGCAGAGCGTGTGTGCGCTTTGCGTGCTGGGGAAAGATAGGCTATATTTGGCGCAATGAAGGCACAAGGACTTAAAGGATGACACAACTTATGTCATGCCCGCCTTATCGTCCTTAATTGTGCTTTATTGCGCTAAGTATTACCTAATGTATTACCAAGAGCTGTATTTCTTCCCTGAATGAGAAATGTAGCTCTTGAGCTTTCGAGCTTTCTCAAAACGCGCGTTTCTGATTTCTTTTTAAGTTTATTGATCAGCACTGCATGGGCGAATGATGAAACGTTTGTTAAAGCCAAAGTCTCGATCAACATGTCCTTGCGTTGGAATTCGGTTCTTAGCTGGAAGCTATGTGGGTAGACGGTTCTGGAATTGTTCGTCATTACCGACAGCGGAATGATCCGTATGAAACCTAAGCGTCGTTGTTTGCGCACCCACGTTTAAATGCGCATATATACTCTATATATAGAGCGGACGGAGGGATGGCCACCGCGTATGGTTCAGTTGGTAGAGCATCGGACGCCTTATTCGAAGGTCGCAGGTCTGGTGCCTACCCACGGCACGTCATCTTTAGTCTACTTGTATTTCTTCACATTTACATTACACTTACTACAAATAACATGCCCCACACTTTCCTTGCCATTATAATCTGTCAATTCTCGTTGATGTCGTGTTCCGCAATGATTAGTTCCGTTATTTAACGGCTGACTTTGTGCTAAAACTCCTTTGCTTTTCGCGGATAACGTTCTATTATTTTAAAGCTTAGCTACTAGACCCTGTTCCTGCGTCGAGCTCCATTGCCGTTGTTGGCTGGCATTGGCGTAACCAACGTGGTGAACGAGGACGAAAGAGAGTGAACGTGGGGTCCGTCGATGTCTCGAGCCACTGCCTTCTAACCTCACTTCCTTTTACCGTCACGCACGCTGGCTCCTCGGTCGGAGCCAAGGAGGTTACCAGTGCAATGCTTCGCCTGGGCAACAGACGTGTTCATGGATGTTATGCTGTTGACTGAGCAAAAACAGCATTCTTGGCCAAGTTAAGATTGCGTTTCGCCCACTTGGATTTACGAACGTCAGACGCCCACTCATGACCTGGTCGTGGCCAAGATTTCTGCAACCTGTCGATGCCTTCGCGTCTCCTAAAATCTAACGTGAGCGTCCCCAAAACGTTCTTGCGTCTCTAAAGAACAAAAAGAACGATGTCGACCCAGTATGAACTGAAATTAAAGAAATGTTTTTGTGTCTTTGCCTTGTTTTTCCAATCGCTCAGTTCCTGATCAGACGTGCCTTTTTTGCTGAAATCTGAACGCTTCAGTAAAGCTTCTTGTTCTTTTCCTTAAAAAGCGTGAACATTTTATTGATTTCCTTCCCAAAATGTAACATTTCTCGAATGCTGCTTGTGCGAAAGCGTACATGTTGGATGCGCTTGCGAAACCAAAATCGCACGAAAATGGGCTACTTGGCGTAGTAACACATGTGCCGAAGCTCTGCCCACGTTGCCTTGGCAGTGCTGCCACAAATAGTTGTCGCGGAATTTAGTAATATACTATGAGCGAGCTCATAAGTCATCCCATTCCATCATGCATGCGCCATCAAAACAATTTTTCGCGGCACGTAACTTGTGTTATCACCTTCCATCTCACTATCCTACAAGAACGCGACAGTTGATTTTATACCGCAAATACCACTCGAAAGTCAGCCCTTAATTGTCTATTTATGGAAACTGTCTTGATATTCATTCACTTTCCAGCATTACACAATGCCTTTTCTATTCAATGCACTCACGTGGCTCCCGCCATT